>JASAMZ010003683.1:0-18110 GCA_030248115.1 Linhomoeus sp. GSCO2_2
CTGTGCCCCTTCCCTGCTATAGCGCTTCAGGCAGCTTTCACTCATGCGAATTGCGCATTCTGGGTGATCGCCACCCAAAACGCGCCATATGGTGGATTCTGGGTAACGACCACCCAGAATGCGCCATATTGCGCGTTCTGGGTGGATTGCGGAAAGTGGGTGTAACATATATACGGATGACAATGTCTGTCTGTCTGTCTGTCTGTCTGTCTGTGTGTCCGTTCGTGGCACCGAAGTTAAATATGAGACATACGTATGTGGTCAAGTAGAGTCCATGTCGCTGAGTACGGATCCGATGTCCGTTTCTGTTGCTAATTTCGCATTTTCGAGATATTCGCAATTAAAATTCGAAAATGTCGAAAATCGACTTTTTCGTCTGATGCGCTAGCCGCGAAATTTCTTCAGAAATGGAAGAAGCATGGACCGCGGATAATTTGTAGAAGAAAAGAAATTTTTTACAAATGTGGAATTTAATAGAAATACGCGATTATTTGTCAAAATTGCATAAATTGACTAAAATACAACGTCATTTATTGAGGAATGTGAATGCAGAAATGGAAAGGTCGTATGCCGATAAGAATTTGTGACATAGTTTTGCAGTTTTTATACTCCACAAAAAGTGTGGATAGCGTTTGTGCGCGAAACGCAGAAACTTTGAGTCAACGGCGTTCGCGCGTGAAGCGGCCGATTCCCAAACGGTCTTTTGCGTTGGGTAGGCCTAGTGGGTGGGCAACCTGCACGACATATGGGGTCACCCTCCGGGACCCCGTTGGCGGGAAATTCAAAAATTTAAATTTTCAAAGCACTGGAAAATGGGTTGAGCAAGGTAGAACTCGAGAAAGTTGCATATAATGGTATACACTATCTTTTGATATGTTGTAGTACTCGGTAGGGCCGAGGGTGCAAAAAAAGAATTGGATCGCTGCGGGACCCATTTTGGCGCCAAATTTGAAAAATTCGCGATTTTTGGCCCCGGGTCGACGTTGACGGGCTGCTGTGCGAGCTAGGTAGCAGCTAGAGCGGCGAGACCACTCTTGTTGCTCCTTCCCAGATGTCCTCTATCGAATGAGCCATAAACGGAGAAAATCGGGCGAAACACAAAAAACTTTCTTACACTGCGACTTTTTCGACTCCGGGGTCGAAAATTACGATTTTCGCGTTTCGGCGCCTAGAGCGCTCGAATGCGTCGCCGAATCGTTCCAAAAGTAGTTTCAAACGATTTTATGTCTAAATCTGGTCTAGAAAAGTGTTTGGAAAAATGTTCTGCGCTACAGTATTCCCGCCGCGTCCATTTGAATTTTGGGTGTCAGGTCGACTTTTGCGATATTATACTCGATTTCGGGGTTTTCGGGGGTGCTGATTACGAATTTCGCATCCGTTCAGTGTTTAGATGATGTTTGAACATATCTATGTCGAATTTGCATAATACCGTACCCCAAGTGCAGAATTTTGGTTCTGAGAGTCCATAGGAAGTTAGGGGTGTTGTATGTCGATTCTGGAGTATTTTGAGATGCAGATGACGAATTCGGCATTACTTTTGCGATTGGGAGTGTAAGGAGGCCACAACAGGAGAGGAGTCACCGTGCATAGGAGTTCAAATTTGTGGAGTATACTGCGTCCCCCGGACGACTTGCCTGGTTTAAGATTGCAATTTCGAGGTATTTTCAATCAAAAGATGAAAATGTCGAAAATCGACTTTTTCACATGATGATATTGCGGCGAAATTTCTTCAGAAATGGAAAGAGTATAGACTGCGGATAATTTGTAACGCAAGCGAAATTTTTTGCTAACATCTACATTACTATTACTATTACTTTGAAGGGCTCAGAGCGCTGCATCATAATAAGAATTGAGCAATCAATGGCTTCCCAGCGCTGTCACTGATTTAAGGCGACGTTTCGCCGGCTTGCCAGCCGGCTTCCTCAGGCCAAATACCCAATCACTGAAAGAGCGAACGAATGTGGCAAGTGTGGACGAACAACGCGCGCGCGCACACACACAAACACGATTCACTTCAAAGCGCTGCACAAAGACAGCCAGGCGTTCGAAATGGGAACTGACGCGCCTTGAATGTTGCACGAATTACTCTCGGCCGCGATATACATCGCTTCCTTTATCTTACGACGCCAAATATGCGACTCCGCGTCTAGTATCTGGACGGTATCTGCACAGTAGCTATGGCCGCGCTCAATACAATGTTTGACCAGTCCCGAGTAGTCTTGCTTACCGTGGCGAATGGCCGACGCGTGATCAGACAGGCGCTTACGAACAGAACGCTGCGTTTCGCCAATGTACACAGCACAACATTGGCTACACGAAACCTTATACACTACAGATTTCCTATCCAAGGGATTGGATTTCTCCCAGTCTAGTTTACGATAGAGAAGGGACCCCAAACTGCGCGGCGATTTGAAATAAACGCGAAGACCCTTACCTTCTAGCAGTCGGCGCAATTTGTAAGACGTGTTTCCATAAAACGGCAGAACTACTGTACCTACACTGGGTTGAGAGGGACGTTTTGTTGGCAGTGCGTAGTGAAGGCACTTATTGAGCATGCTACCTGCGTACCCGTTAGCCGTGAAAGCAGAATGAAGGGACTGAATTTCTGAAACATAGCTACCAGTGCCTACCACACAGTAGCGCTCCGCACGACGACGCATAGCTCTTACAGTAGCATAAAGGACTGACTTTGGCAAGGCCGACAGAGGGTGACAGTAGCGGTTGCTATGGGTAGGTTTGCGGTACACAGAGTAGCTGAACGAAGGGCCAGGCAATCGGTTGATTAGAATATCCAAGTACGGTAAACTGCCCGCGGTACATTCAGACTCGCAAGTAAAGCGTAACGACGCGAGCTGAGGGTGATACTCGTTCATATACTGGAAGAACCGGTCGAATTCAGCCTGGCAGCGCGCGATTACGAGACAGTCATCTATGTATCTACCATAGAAGACAGGGCAAAATTCTACCGGACAGGCATCTAGGGCGTCAGATTCTACAAAGTACATGAACAGTTCAGAGAGGACCACAGATGCAGGGGAGCCCATAGGGACCCCTGCCACCTGCTGGTAGCATACACCTTGGAACCTCAGGTAGGTGCACTGGCAGAGGGCCTCCACCAGTTCAGCAACCTCTGGCGGAGTGAGAGAGGCCAGGGGATTCCCAGGGACTCGCCAGACGCGTAGATGTCGCTGTAGAAGTTCGTCGGCAGTATGGCGTCCGGCTGCCACCATTAATCAATGCCCACTCTAAAGATGTGGCGAAGCTGGCAAGGTGGAGAACATCGCTGCGTTTCCTCCGTAACTGCAAGAGTGAAGGTCTAATTCCTCTCGGCTTCCGCTTGCGCAACTTCTTTGGTCCTCACTGTGGACCCATTCTGGAGCAGACATCTATCAAGCTGATGAGCGCTACTATCGCTAATCTGTACAGAGCGACTACTAGCGCTCAAAGAAGAGTGGAGCTGAGATGGGCGTCCATTTGCGAGCAGGTGGCCCCTTGTCATCAGCAGGAATTGTGCCGCCAATTTACGAGCTCCTATCAGCGAACTTTCGCTGCAGCGCAGGCGACTAAGATCCGCAAGTACCGCTGGTTGCAGTCTGAGGCTTCGCGCAGGTGCTCCAAGCAGCTGTGGCCAGACACTGACTTCCGTAACTCTCTGGTCGTCAACCTTACAGCTACTACGTTCAGTGAAGAAGAGCTGGATGTGCTAGCGCTTGGCCCAAAAAATTTGCACTAATGCCTCAGAAGACGCCAATCACAGATTCCGTCGCTGCCATTCAGAACCAGCTGGGCAAGCTGACCTCTCAAGATGCCATCGCCACCACCGCAGCGAGACTACTGAGGACAGACAGACCCAATCCATACTTGTCCCGGCTCCATATGAAGGCCATTGCAAGCATTCGCCGCAAGCTGAAGGAGGACGAGCTGATGCTATTGAATGCTGATAAGGGCGCTAAATCTGTTATAATGCAGCGCTGTGAGTACATTCAGAAAATGGAGGAACAGTTACAAAATGAAGAGAAATACAAACGGCAGCGTCGAAACTGCAACCCACTCACAAGAGCTCATTCAGCCATGGCAGATAAGCTGAAGCAGTTGGGACTACCCACCGACCTTCTTACTACAGCTGACTCTGCTAAAGTGAGCGCTCCATACGGGTTGCCAAAAATCCACAAGCCAAATAACCCTTTGCGGCTAATTGCGCCCATGGTAGGCGGGGTCACCTACCGCCTGAGTCAGCTGCTTGACGCACTTCTGAGACCATTGGTCAATACTCTACCCCACCGTGTAGCCTCTGCCACTAGCTTGTTGGAGAAGCTGGCCGCTGTTACAGACACCCAGAGCAAATTCCTGGGTTCGCTGGACGTGGAGGCGCTATTCCCCAATGTTGATGTGGGCTATTTGGTGAGGAAGCTGCCAGAACTTCTACAGCGACATCTACGCGTCTGGCGAGTCCCTGGGAATCCCCTGGCCTCTCTCACTCCGCCAGAGGTTGCTGAACTGGTGGAGGCCCTCTGCCAGTGCACCTACCTGAGGTTCCAAGGTGTATGCTACCAGCAGGTGGCAGGGGTCCCTATGGGCTCCCCTGCATCTGTGGTCCTCTCTGAACTGTTCATGTACTTTGTAGAATCTGACGCCCTAGATGCCTGTCCGGTAGAATTTTGCCCTGTCTTCTATGGTAGATACATAGATGACTGTCTCGTAATCGCGCGCTGCCAGGCTGAATTCGACCGGTTCTTCCAGTATATGAACGAGTATCACCCTCAGCTCGCGTCGTTACGCTTTACTTGCGAGTCTGAATGTACCGCGGGCAGTTTACCGTACTTGGATATTCTAATCAACCGATTGCCTGGCCCTTCGTTCAGCTACTCTGTGTACCGCAAACCTACCCATAGCAACCGCTACTGTCACCCTCTGTCGGCCTTGCCAAAGTCAGTCCTTTATGCTACTGTAAGAGCTATGCGTCGTCGTGCGGAGCGCTACTGTGTGGTAGGCACTGGTAGCTATGTTTCAGAAATTCAGTCCCTTCATTCTGCTTTCACGGCTAACGGGTACGCAGGTAGCATGCTCAATAAGTGCCTTCACTACGCACTGCCAACAAAACGTCCCTCTCAACCCGGTACAGTAGTTCTGCCGTTTTATGGAAACACGTCTTACAAATTGCGCCGACTGCTAGAGGTAAGGGTCTTCGCGTTTATTTCAAATCGCCGCGCAGTTTGGGGTCCCTTCTCTATCGTAAACTAGACTGGGAGAAATCCAATCCCTTGGATAGGAAATCTGTAGTGTATAAGGTTTCTTCGTGTAGCCAATGTTGTGCTGTGTACATTGGCGAAACGCAGCGTTCTGTTCGTAAGCGCCTGTCTGATCACGCGTCGGCCATTCGCCACGGTAAGCAAGACTACTCGGGACTGGTCAAACATTGTATTGAGCGCGGCCATAGCTACTGTGCAGATACCGTCCAGATACTAGACGCGGAGTCGCATATTTGGCGTCGTAAGATAAAGGAAGCGATGTATATCGCGGCCGAGAGTAATTCGTGCAACATTCAAGGCGCGTCAGTTCCCATTTCGAACGCCTGGCTGTCTTTGTGCAGCGCTTTGAAGTGAATCGTGTTTGTGTGTGTGCGCGCGCGCGTTGTTCGTCCACACTTGCCACATTCGTTCGCTCTTTCAGTGATTGGGTATTTGGCCTGAGGAAGCCGGCTGGCAAGCCGGCGAAACGTCGCCTTAAATCAGTGACAGCGCTGGGAAGCCATTGATTGCTCAATTCTTACTATTACTATTACTATATATCTACATTACTAAGCTAGCTAGGTGTAGTGTCCGTCCGTCTGTCTGTCTGAAACGCTTGCCTCCCTAGCACTTCGCCACGCGACGCTTCAGCATGCGCTTGCCTCGCTAGCACTTCGCCACGCGACGCTTCAGCACGCGCGCGCCAGGAAGCCAGCGGCGTCCCGCAGAGAAGCTCGCTCGCTTCGATCGATCGACCGCAGAGAATCAATCGCTGCACGGCCAGCGTCGCCTGTTGCTGCCTGCCTTCAACGCAGGCTTTGCCTGAACAGTAAGGCAATGCACGGTATCAGAGCCTTGCAAAAGCGAACAGTGCGGCATTGCGCGGTACAGCAGAGAACCTTGCAATGTGCAATTGCAACAGAGCCGAACAGTACGACAATGCTCGCGCAGGCAATTCTAGCCGCTTCAGCGACTATGTCGCTTGCAACAGGACAGATCTTGCAACAAGACAATCGGCCCGCTCTCTAGCATTTGTTTTGCGCGTACGGCGCGTTCGCGAGGCAGTCAGCGCCATTATGTAGCTTGCAACAGGACGCTGCAACAGTACAGACGTTACAACAGGATCGTCGCGCGAGGCGACCAGCGCCGTTGGCTCGCAACAGGACAGACCTTTGCAACAGGACAGATTTTGCAACAGGACGCAAAATCTTGCAACAGGACAGACCCTGCAGCAGGACAGATCTTGCAACAGGACAGACCCTGCAACAGGACAGACCTTGCAACAGGACAGATCTTACAACAGGACAAATCTTGCAACAGAACAGATCTTGCAACAGGACAGACGTGGCAACAGGATGGTCGCGCGAGGCGACCAGCGCCATTGGCTCGCAACAGGACAGACCTTCTGCAACAGGACAGATTTTGCAACAGTACACATCTTGCAACACGACAGATCGTGCATTACTAAGCTAGCTAGGTGTAGTGTCCGTCCGTCTGTCTGTCTGAAACGCTTGCCTCCCTAGCACTTCGCCACGCGACGCTTCAGCATGCGCTTGCCTCGCTAGCACTTCGCCACGCGACGCTTCAGCACGCGCGCGCCAGGAAGCCAGCAGGACGCCAGCGGCGTCCCGCAGAGAAGCTCGCTCGCTTCGATCGATCGACCGCAGAGAATCAATCGCTGCACGGCCAGCGTCGCCTGTTGCTGCCTGCCTTCAACGCAGGCTTTGCCTGAACAGTAAGGCAATGCACGGTATCAGAGCCTTGCAAAAGCGAACAGTGCGGCATTGCGCGGTACAGCAGAGAACCTTGCAATGTGCAATTGCAACAGAGCCGAACAGTACGACAATGCTCGCGCAGGCAATTCTAGCCGCTTCAGCGACTATGTCGCTTGCAACAGGACAGATCTTGCAACAAGACAATCGGCCCGCTCTCTAGCATTTGTTTTGCGCGTACGGCGCGTTCGCGAGGCAGTCAGCGCCATTATGTAGCTTGCAACAGGACGCTGCAACAGTACAGACGTTACAACAGGATCGTCGCGCGAGGCGACCAGCGCCGTTGGCTCGCAACAGGACAGACCTTTGCAACAGGACAGATTTTGCAACAGGACGCAAAATCTTGCAACAGGACAGACCCTGCAGCAGGACAGATCTTGCAACAGGACAGACCCTGCAACAGGACAGACCTTGCAACAGGACAGATCTTACAACAGGACAAATCTTGCAACAGAACAGATCTTGCAACAGGACAGACGTGGCAACAGGATGGTCGCGCGAGGCGACCAGCGCCATTGGCTCGCAACAGGACAGACCTTCTGCAACAGGACAGATTTTGCAACAGTACACATCTTGCAACACGACAGATCGTGCAACAGGGCAGACCTTGCAACAGGACAGATTTTGCAACATGACGAATCTTGCAACAGGACAAATCTTGCAACAGGACAGATTTTGCAGCAGGACAGACCTTGCAAGAGGACAGATTTTGCAACAGGACAAATCTTGCAACAGGACAGATTTTGCAACAGGACAAATCTTGCAACAGGACAAATCTTGCAACAGGACAGATTTTGCAACAGGACAAATCTTGCAACAGGACAGATCTTGCAAGAGGACAGATCTTGCAACAGGACAAATCTTGCAACAGGACAGATCTTGCAAGAGGACAGATCTTGCAACAGGACAGATTTTGCAACAGGACAAATCTTGCAACATTACAGATCTTGCAACAGGACAGATTTTGCAACAGGACAAATCTTGCAACAGGACAGATCTTGCAACAGGACAGACCTTGCAACAGGGCAGATTTTGCAACAGGACAGATCTTGCAACAGGACAGACCTTGCAACAGGGCAGATCTTGCAACGGGACAGACCCTGCAACAAGACAGATCTTGCAACAGGACAGATCTTACAACGGGACAGACCCTGCAACAAGACAGATCTTGCAACAGGACAGACGTGGCAACAGGATGGTCGCGCGAGGCGGCCAGCGCCATTGGCTCGCAACAGGACAGACCTTCTGCAACAGGACAGATTTTGCAACAGGACATCTTGCAACAGGACAGATCGTGCAACAGGACAGACCTTGCAACTGGACAGATTCTGCAACAGGACAAAATATCTTGCAACAGGACAGATCTTGCAACAGGACAGATCTTGCAAGAGGACAGATTTTGCAACAGGACAAATCTTGAAACAGGACAACAGGACAGACCTTGCAACAGGACAGATTTTGCAACAGGACAAATCTTGCAACATTACAGATCTTGCAACAGGACAGATTTTGCAACAGGACAAATCTTGCAACAGGACAGATCTTACAACAGGACAGACCCTGCAACAAGACAGATCTTGCAACAGGACAGACGTGGCAACAGGATGGTCGCGCGAGGCGGCCAGCGCCATTGGCTCGCAACAGGACAGACCTTCTGCAACAGGACAGATTTTGCAACAGGACATCTTGCAACAGGACAGATCGTGCAACAGGACAGACCTTGCAACTGGACAGATTCTGCAACAGGACAAAATATCTTGCAACAGGACAGATCTTGCAACAGGACAGATCTTGCAAGAGGACAGATTTTGCAACAGGACAAATCTTGAAACAGGACAACAGGACAGACCTTGCAACAGGACAGATTTTGCAACAGGACAAATCTTGCAACATTACAGATCTTGCAACAGGACAGATTTTGCAACAGGACAAATCTTGCAACAGGACAGATCTTGCAACAGGACAGACCTTGCAACAGGACAGATTTTGCAACAGGACAAATCTTGCAACAGGACAGACCCTGCAACAGGACAGATCTTGCAACGGGACAGACCCTGCAACAAGACAGATCTTGCAACAGGACAGATCTTACAACAGGACAAATCTTGCAACAGGACAGATCTTGCAACAGGACAGACGTGGCAACAGGATGGTCGCGCGAGGCGGCCAGCGCCATTGGCTCGCAACAGGACAGACCTTCTGCAACAGGACAGATTTTGCAACAGGACACATCTTGCAACAGGACAGATCGTGCAACAGGACAGACCTTGCAACTGGACAGATTCTGCAACAGGACAAAATATCTTGCAACAGGACAGATTTTGCAACAGGACAGATCTTGCAACAGGACAGATTTTGCAACAGGACAAATCTTGCAACAGGACAGATCGTGCAACAGGACAAATCTTGCAACAGGACAGACCCTGCAACAGGACAGACCTTGCAACAGGACATACCCTGCAATAGGACAGACCCTTCAACAGGACAAATCTTGCAACAGGTCAGACCTTGACAATGAACAGGACGGACGTTGCGGCGCGCATGCGAGGCGACCAGCGCCGTTGGCTCACAACAGGACAGACCTTGCAATGGACAGACCTTGAACAGGACAGATCATGCAACAGGACATTACGGCCATTGACGACTACATTCCATGCTATTCAGATCTCAGGAATTCTTCTGCAACAGGAAGGAACGGCTAGTCTACATATGCCACTATGCCAAAGAGGCCTTTTGTCCGTCCGTCTGAGTACGCTTGCCTTCCTAGCACTTCGCAACGCGACGCATGCCAAAGAGGCCTTTTGTCCGTCCGTCTGAGTACGCTTGCCTTCCTAGCACTTCGCAACGCGACGCTTCAGCATGCGCTTGCCTCGCTAGCACTTCGCCACGCAACGCTTCAGCACGCACGCGCCAGGAAGCCAGCAGGACGCCAGCGGCGTCCCGCAGAGAAGCTCGCTCGCTTCAATCGATCGACCGCAGAAAATCAATCGCTGCACGCCCAGCGTCGCCTGTTGCTGCCTGTCTTCAACGCAGGCTTTGCCTGAACAGTACGGCAATGCACGGTAGCAGAGCCTTGCAAAAGCGAACAGTGCGGCAGTGCGCGGTACAGCACAGAACCTTGCAATGTGCTATTGCAACAGAGCCGAACAGTACGACAATGCTGGCGCAGGCTCAAAGAGGCCTTTTGTCCGTCCGTCTGAGTACGCTTGCCTTCCTAGCACTTCGCAACGCGACGCATGCCAAAGAGGCCTTTTGTCCGTCCGTCTGAGTACGCTTGCCTTCCTAGCACTTCGCAACGCGACGCTTCAGCATGCGCTTGCCTCGCTAGCACTTCGCCACGCAACGCTTTCTAGCCGCTTCAGCGACTATTTTGCTTGCAACAGGACAGATCTTGCAACAGGACAATCGGCCCGCTCTCTAGCATTTGTTTTGCGCGCCGCTTTGATACGGCGCGTTCGCGAGGCAGTCAGCGCCATTAGCTTGCAACAGGACAGACTTTCTGCAACAGGATCGTCGCGCGAGGCGACCAGCGCCGTTGGCTCGCAACAGGACAGAGCTTTGCAACAGGACAGATTTTGCAACAGGACAAATCTTGCACCAGTACAGATCTTGCAACGGGAAAATCTGCCCGCTTTCTATCATTTGTTTTGCCCGGCGCTTTGTACGGCGCGTTCGCGAGGCAGTCAGCGCTGTTGGCTTGCAACAGGGCAGACTTTCTGCAACAGGACAAATGTTGCAACAGGACAAATCTTGCAACAGGACAGACCCTGCAGCAGGACAGATCTTGCAACAGGACAGACCCTGCAACAGGACAGATCTTGCAACAGGACAGACCCTGCAACAGGACAGATCTTGCAACAGGACAGATCTTACAACAGGACAGATTTTGCAACAGGACAAATTTTGCAACAGGACAAATCTTGCAACAGGATGGTCGCGCGAGGCGACCAGCACCATTGGCTCGCAACAGGACAGACCTTCTGCAACAGGACAGATTTTGCAACAGTACACATCTTGCAACAGGACAGGTCGTGCAACAGGACAGACCTTGCAACAGGACAGATTTTGCAACAGGACAAATCTTGCAACAGGACAAATCTTGCAACAGGACAGATTTTGCAACAGGACAAATCTTGCAACAGGACAGATCTTGCAACAGGACAGACGTGACAACAGGATGGTCGCGCGAGGCGACCAGCGCCATTGGCTCGCAACAGGACAGACCTTCTGCAACAGGACAGATTTTGCAACAGGACACATCTTGCAACAGGACAGATCGTGCAACAGGACAGACCTTGCAACAGGACAGATTTTGCAACAGGACAAATTTTGCAACAGGACAAATCTTGCAACAGGATGGTCGCGCGAGGCGACCAGCACCATTGGCTCGCAACAGGACAGACCTTCTGCAACAGGACAGATTTTGCAACAGTACACATCTTGCAACAGGACAGGTCGTGCAACAGGACAGACCTTGCAACAGGACAGATTTTGCAACAGGACAAATCTTGCAACAGGACAAATCTTGCAGCAGGACAGATTTTGCAACAGGACAAATCTTGCAACAGGACAGATCTTGCAACAGGACAGACGTGACAACAGGATGGTCGCGCGAGGCGACCAGCGCCATTGACTCGCAACAGGACAGACCTTCTGCAACAGGACAGATTTTGCAACAGGACACATCTTGCAACAGGACAGATCGTGCAACAGGACAGACCTTGCAACAGGACAGATTTTGCAACAGGACAAATCTTGCAACAGGACAGATTTTGCAACAGGACAGATCTTGCAACAGTACAGATTTTGCAACAGGACACATCTTGCACCAACAGACCCTTCAACAGGACAAATCTTGCAACAGGTCAGACCTTGACAATGAACAGGACGGACGTTGCGGCGCGCGTGCGAGCCGACCAGCGCCGTTGGCTCACAACAGGACAGACCTTGCAACGGACAGACCTTGAACAGGACAGATCATGCAACAGGACATTACGGCCATTGACGACTACATTCCATGCTATTCAGATCTCAGGAATTCTTCTGCAACAGGAAGGAACGGCTAGTGGAATTTGATAGAAATACGTGATTATTTTTCAAAATTCCATAAATTGACAAAAATGGAACGTTGTTGTTTGACTAATTTGAACGCAGAAATGGTAAGGCCGTATGCCAATAAGAATTTGTGACATAGTTTCACAGCTCTAATAAATTCCAATTTTCAGATATTTAAAATCAAAATTTAAGAAAATGTCAAAATCGACATTTTCGTCTGATGGCCAGAACAGTTGTTTATTGATGAATGTGCACTCGGAAACAAATGTCGTATGCCGAACACAGGAATTCGCTCGCATCAAACTTTTGGCAAGTTTTTTTGTCTGATGTGACGTTTTCACACAGGTAGAAAACATCAGATAAACGGGCTCTCGACAACGTAGCCTACCTACAACGTCCTACCCAGCCTACTTGACAAAAATACACCTACAATAAATGCATCCTGGGAATAGTTTACGGCTGGACAATTACAATAAGACGCCCCGCACGGCCTACGACGCACAAACCACTGCGTATCCTGCGCACCCACCAAAGACAGACAAAGTACCAAACTTGCCGACAAGGTTACTCGCGCGTGTTTTAACCTATTTGGGCGCGGTTTATTTCATCGACTCGTCTTGAAGCATAGTATACATTGAAATATGTTTAGTTGCTCACGTTGCAAAAAATAATAAAATTATAAATGTAAACATGGTGGACCACAAGAAAAGTGGTACGGACAACAGAAAAATGGGTATTCTCACACAGAAAATGTGTACTTGCACAGAAAAATGAGTATTCGCATGGAAAAATGGGTATTTGCACAGAAAATGGGTGCTCGCACAGAAATAATGGCTATCTGCACAGAAAAATGGCAATGGGCACTTGCACAGAAACTCAATAATATAACGACAGGCTCAGACTCAAGCTTTGGCTTTGACTTAGGCTTAGGCTTTGGCTTAGGTTGAGGCTTTGGCTTAGGCTTAGGTCTACGATCTCCTCCTGCTCAGGCCTACAATCTCCGCCTCTCCTACGATCTCCTGCTGCTCAAGTCTACGATCTCCACCTACATAGTCTGGATCTCCTCCTGCTCAGGCCTATGATTTCTGCCTCTTATGCTTAGACTACGATCACCCTCTAGCAGGCTTTGTACATGATTCTATCGAGTTTGTGTGCAAGCACCCATTTTTCTGTGCGAGTACATATTTTTCCATGGTCCGTACCGATTTTTCTGTGCGAGTACACTTTTCTGTGCGAGTACGCATTTTTCTATGGAAATACCTACTTTCTGTACAAGTACCCATTTTTCTGTGGTCTGTGCACCCATCCAGGAAGCAAAGGCATCCTTTTATGATAGAACACACCTAGATTTATAACATATCCAAAACCGGCCAAGATCGATCAAATGATCCAAAACTTTTCAAAGCCACAATTGTTTCTACAATTCAAATTTATAAATTTTCTGCTACGCGAGCAATTGAGCTACTTAAACGTATACTATGCTCCAAGACGAGTCGATCAAAACAAACCGCGTCCAAATCGGTTAAGACGCGTGCGAGTAACCTTGTCGGCAACTTTAGTACTCTGCCTTTCTTTGGTGGGTGCGCAGAAAACGCGGTGATTTGTGGGTCGTAGGCAGGCGGGGGGTGCAGTTGTAATTGCCTGCCAATATACCGTAACCCTGGAGACATTTCGGTAGGTAGGCTGGGTAGGCTACAATGTAGGTAGGCTACGTTGTCGAATGCCGATAAACGGCGTCGTATCATGCCGATAACATAGGTATAGCGAACGCGGCGATATCACTGAGCTTTAGATCAGCTGTACAGGTAAGCGTATCGTGGGGATAGCTGCACTTGGCATAGGTACACATTCTTAAGACACTTTCTCCAGATGCGGCTAACGATGTGTACAAAGTTCACTATACTGTTCACCGAAATTTGACAGACACAAAGTATAGGTTGAACTTTTTTCGCCGCCCCCCAGGGCGGCGAGTATATATACGGACGCTATTGTCTGTTCGTTTGTGTGTGTGTGTGTGTGTCCGTGTGTGTGTCCGGAACAACTAGACACGACGGTTAGTGCCATCCGATGGAGTCGAATGCGCTGAGTAACGTGCCGTTGTCCGTTTCTGTTGCTAATTTCGCTATTTCGAGATATTTACAATTAAAATATGAAAATGTCAAAAATGACACTTTTATTTACAAGTCGTATCGAGAAAGTTTTTGCTGAAATGGAAAGGGCATAAGACGCGATGAATTTGTGACACAGTTTCGGATTTTGGAATTCAGGAAATTAGGGATATTTTCAAGGTTTTTGTCAAAATTCCAAAATTTCAACAAATTCAAACAGCTTAAATTTCAAAACTTCTTTGCACGGATGTATCGAGCATAGTCAGCCAAGTATTTAGCAAATAGTTTCAGGAAATATAATTAACGAAACTTAGGATATTTTTAAGGATTTTGTTAAAATCCCAAAATTTCGACAATTTCAAACAGCTTAAATTTCAAAATTTCTTTTCACGGATGTGTCGAGCATAGTCTGCCAAGCATTTATCAAATAGTTTCAGATTTTATAATTAACGAAATTAGAGATATTTTCAAGGGTATTGTCAGAGTTCCCAAATTTCAACAATTTCAAACGGCTTAAATTTCATAATTTCTTTGCATGGTTGTGTCGGGCATCGGCTGCCAAGTATTTAGCAAGCCGTTCTAGATTTTATAATTAACGAACTTTGGGATATTTTCAAGGTTTTTGTCAAAATTCCCAAATTACGACCATTTCAAACGGCTTAAATTTCATAATGTCTTTGCGTTGGTGCATTGGGCAGAGTCTATCGAGTATTTAGCAAATGGTTTCTGATTTTATAATTAACGAAATTTGGGATATTTTTGATAAAATCCTCAAATTTCGACAATTTCAAACAGGTTACATTTCAAATTGTCTTTGCATGGTTGTGTCGGACATAGTCTGCCAAGTATTTAGCAAATAGTTCTAGATTTCATAATGAAAGAATTTAGGTATATTTTCAAGTTTTTGTCAGAGTTTTAAAATTTCGACAATTTTAAGCAGGATAGGGCGTCGTCCCATTTATACCCTTTTCAATAGGGCGTCGTCCCATTTATACCCTTTTCAATAGGGCGTCGTCCCATTTATACCCTTTTCAATAGGGCGTCGTCTCATTTAGACGCTTTTATTGCACTGTGTGCCTGCGGCGAATTTCTCTGATCCATTTATGGATCAGTTGCCACACTTATAAACGCAGAGTGTGACTGCGGCGAATCTTCTGATCCATATGTGGATCAGGTACCACGAACAAATCCAAGACCAATTGCGGCGATACCCCACCAGATTGTCGACTAAATGTCTAGCGGCACTTCACTATCCAGTGCACATTATCGCGCCCACGCTCTCAAGTTTACACTGATGCCAACGTGGTGCCACAGTTTTTAGACAAAGCTTGTTACACACACAGCTTGTTCTTGGACCACCCGGTACGGCGTACTCAAATACATGTATGGCTCACGAATGTGCCTTGACTACGTTCACAACTGCCACAAGCAATCGTGCACTCAATAGATGCAAGCATATGACGCGCGCAGTGGCCCAACTCGACTCGACAGTGCTCCGAAACACGCTGCGGTACCGGTATATAGTGTAAACACTAAACAGTGCTAAGAATTGACTTCGGCGGCTGAGCTTCAAACAGGCGGAAGGAAATTGAAGCGACAGAAAGCGAGCAAACATCGCAAGCAGGAAGAAGCGAGTTCACATTATGTAGCCGTACTGCAGGTCGGGAAAGAAATCCAGGTCCAAGTAGGGCTCGCTGTTACCGTAATCCTCAGGCTCCAGGGTGGGCGCCGGTGTCGTGCGAAAATGTGTGACCGTCGAAAATGTGTGACCAGCCAGAACGAGTTACCGTCGAAAATGTGTGACCAGTCGTGCGCAAATGTGTGACCGTCGAAAATGTGTGACCACGCTCAGTGACGTCTTCAGGTTGTCGGACAGGCTGTTACCTGCATGCAGAGGAAGGCGAGGTGAGTAGACGCGATTGTCGTTTTCGGATACTTCACTATCACAACAGTACACAATGCACCAACACCAACAATGTATGAGCAACAGCACAAAACAATTGCAGCAAAGCAGTAGCGAACTTCAAAGCAATCTGACGAAGACTACATATCGACGACAGGCGCATAATGATCTCCTGAGCTGTTGTCCAAATAGAGGGCGAATTTGGTTGTTATTTCGCTTGGCCTCAGCCGAGCGAACCCTATCAAGAGCTCGGCGTGCGTGCGTGTGTGCGTGCGTGCGTGCGTGCGTGCGTGCGTGCGTACGTCACGCTCGCTTCGGGCTTAATAACTCGCTCGTCCGACGTCGTAGGGTGGAGTTTGAGACATCGTCGAGTAGCCTGCGGACTCCTCTAGCCGCCTGAGTGGTCGAAACCAAAATAAGTTTTCAAACTCGCGCGCTACAGTATCCCAAAGTGGGGTCCATTTTAAGACAAAAGTTGGCCGAAGCTAGTCAAATCGCATATCAAAGTGAGGCGCTCGAGCTCCTGAGCACGAATCCGACAACAAAAAGTTTCAAAAGTTTAAACAGAGAGCTACAGTAACTAAAACGCGTCAAAAACTGGAAACGACACGCTTGCTTCTGGCTTAATAACTCGCTTGTCTGACGTCGCGGGGTTGAGTTCGACACGTCGACGGGTAGCCCTCGGACTACTCTAACGAACTGTGACGTCGAAATATTAACAAGTTTTGAAAATTGCGCGCTACAGTATCCCAAAGTAGGGTCCGCGGAAAGTCGAAACTTCATCGAACGTAGTCGAATCGCATATCAAAATGAAGCGCTCGACCTCCTTTCTGTCAGAGTCATTGCTGCGTGGAACGCGCTTTCCCAACACACAGTATCAGCGCCTTCTGTCAACTCATTCCGAAACCGACTTTGTAAAGAAAATCTGACAAACTTTCTACAGGTCAGGGTATAAAATCGCCAACCCCCGGCGTCCCCTGGTCTGACCCATGCATTGGTATGTGTTTGTGCCGTTTCTGACCCTGTCTGTGTCTCGCCTTCTGTTCACTGTTTTGCTGGGTGAATAAATACAATACAATACAATACATTGTCATAGACAGATTAAATTCCAAATTTGGTGAAAATCGGTTAAGTGTAGCGAAAGTTACCAGGCGAAACAAGCTGTGTGTGTAAAAAGTTCAACCTATACAATGTGTCTGCCAAACCTTGGTGAACAGTATAGTGAACTTTACACACACCATTAGCCGTATCTAGAGAAGGTATCTTGAGAACGTGTGCCGCAAACCAAGTGCAGCTATTTACACGATACGGTTATCTGTACAGCTGATCTGAAGCTCAGTGATATCGCCGCGTTCGCTATATGTTATCGGCATGATACGACGCCGTTCATCTGAAGTTTTATACCTGTGGGAATACGCCACATCGAACAAAAAAACTTGCCAAATGTTGGTGCAGTCGTTCTCTACCAGGAATTCCGTTTGATTTGTACGTATTTCTGCGTTGACATTCATCAATGAACAACAGATGTCGTGATATTCACGGACGCGTAGAAGTCTTCAAAGGCTTTATTCGTGCCCGCTTAACGGCCTCCAGATGTAGTGAGGCGCCGCTTGCGTGTTGCGTGTTGGTTCTGTGATGCGGCGGATTGGGACAACGCTTCCCCACGTCCGAGAACTCAGCGAGACAAAAGACAAGAAGACGCGGCGCGACGATCCGGCGGTCAATGTATGTAGGCGTGGCCTTGCTCGCGATAAACCAATTCAGCGGAACTCCAGTAGATAAGAGTACGCGAGCGAGAAAGAGAAGCGCCGTTTGATGGATGGCCGTGAGAGTGGTGGCTGAACTTGGGAATCATTACAGGCAGGCGTAGAAGATCGGCCCCTGGACGGCCCGCCTGGGACGAGTCAATGAAATGCAGGAGGCAATTGAAGCGAGCGAGAAGTAGAAACAAGTGAGGCGCGATACTGTACAATCGGAGTGGAGGCTTACGGTAGTAGCAATACGTTTGGTTATCTTGGTTCAGTTGTCGTGTACTGAGCATTTG
>JASAMZ010003685.1:0-47242 GCA_030248115.1 Linhomoeus sp. GSCO2_2
ATGGGTTATCAACTTAGGAAACTGGAATAGGAATAGGAGCGAAATCGGTCAATTTAGGAGTGGTTTAGGACGCTTTTAGGACGATTCTCTTTTATCAATTTTGTGTGCAGCAAAACAGGAATAGGATTCCTAGAATTAGTGCAGTGCCGTTTAGGAAGCTCGAAGCCTTCCTAAATCCTAACATGAACTAATTTGTTGATTTCACGTAGAATTTCAATGTTAATGTAAAGGGAGATGTTGATATGTGACATTTCTGGACTTTCACTGCGATTTCGACATTTGCCTCACAATAAACAACTGAAACGGGCAAGTTCAGTAGGGTCCTCCCATAAGACGTCTCTACCATTGCAATTCTTACTGAAACTCCTCTTCAGTGCATTTTGTCGTCCAATACTACTGCCTAGGGCTGCATAAGAGACAAATTAAGTGTGCGCCGTTTATCCTCCAATAAGCGCCCCCCCCCCCTTGAATTAGCGCCCCATCCTCTAATAAGCGCCCCCCCCCCTCCTTTTGAATCAGCGCCCCATCCTCCCATCCCCACTCCAATAAGCGCCGCTTTGAGCTATGTAGAGTACATTTGGCTTGCAGGTTAAGCTTGCCTTGCGGAGTGCCAAAATATTGCCAAACTTAGTTTTGCACACATCACAGAAGCAATACTACAACAATAAGCCAGAACCAGTCACAGATCGTAGGAAGATACTTCGTACAGCTCCAGTTGAACAGCCGACAAAGCTGTTATGCTCAGAACGGTGCTTCACTAATCACTATTCGCACTAGGGTGTTGATTTCAACTGATTAGTTCATTACTCTGCAAATTCGGGAACTCTGTGTTACACAGCACTGCGTGGATTTCCTAAATCCTTCTCCTATTCCTAAATGGTTTAGGAATAGTGGGTGCACATTGATAAAAGAGAATTTTCCTATTTCCTATTCCTAATCCTATTCCTAAATCTAAATTCTATTCCTATTCCTATGTTGATAAAAGAGGCCCCAGCTTTCGAAGGTGAAGGCGAAGGTTGAGACGAATCTTCTCTGCCGACAGTACCGAAATGTGGAGTGCCATCCCGAGTTGGTTTGCTTTGCTTCTCTTTAGGACTTCACTCTTTGACATTGCTATGAAATGACATTTCCGTTCATTCAGATCGTGGGTTTCTAAATGTGAAAGAACGGGACGCTCCGTCCCGTTCTCCAGGGCCGGAGAACACTGGAGAACGCAAAAATAGTAACCCGTTACTCCGCACTCCGATTTCGCGCTACAGAGCAGCTAGAGCGCTAATTCCACTTGCAGCGTGTTCGTCTCACCGAGGCGAGTACAACGGTACCACATTCGAGCAGCTTGGACAAGCGGATGGCCGGGAATCGCCGATGCCAGGAGCTGAGGTACTCTGCACCAGGGTGTCATACTGGAATTCATTTTAATTCTAGTATAGTATAGTATAGTATGGAAGAGAGATTTCCAATTCTAGTATAGTATAGTATAGTATTACCATTTCCTGTGAATTGTAGTATAGTATAGTACAGTATAGGAGGCAATTCATAAATTGTAGTATAGTACTAGTATAGAATTCCAGTATAGAAGCCACTGAAAAGTGTCAAAATCATGTGCAAAATGCGAGCTTTGCATGTCCTCAATTGTCCACTTAAGGCTGCAATGGTTGTATATCTGCTCTATTTGCCAAGTTTTATGCAATTTTACTGAAAACTTGAACGAATTGGTCAGAATACAGCAGCGCACTGCCGAAATTCGCAGCGGAAATTGATAAAATCTATACTGCAATACCATTCCAGTATGGATTGAATTCTAGTATAGTATAGTATAGTATGAGTGGATAATTTCGAATTCTAGTATAGTATAGTATATTACTCGAATACCAAAAGGAATTGTAGTATAGTATAGTATGGTTATACTATACTATACTATACTATAATACTGGAATTATTATAGTACAGTATGACACCCTGCTCTGCACTTCCGATTTTGCGCTACAGAGCAGCTAGAGCGCTAATTCCACTTGCAGCGTGTTCGTCTCACCGAGGCGAGTAGAATGGTACCTCACTCGAGCAGCTTGGACAATCGGATGGCCGGGACAGCTGAGGAGGGCCACCTAAGTAACATGTTATGATCTGACAAAACTTGCCGACTGCGCCAGCGTGTGGAACGTACTCTTTTGTGTTCATAGATATCTGTGACTGTACAGCGATGCTTTGGTGCAGATTCAACCTTGAGGAGACAGTTGGGGTGTAACGTGTTACTCCACGGCTTCCTCTACACACGAACTCGCACTACTCCTTACCGCCGTACGAATTACTATACATACGTAGCGCGAATATGCACGCGACGAACAGCGACTATACACTTTGAGTGGCGCGTAGAAGAGCACCAACGAATTGCGAATTTATTGAAAGACTCGCTGGACCCGCCAAGTGAAAGAAAAGACTGAGGAGAAGATGTACGAAAGAAAAGACGAAAAGAAAAGATGTAGATCGTTTGCGCGCTTCAACTCGAGCATGAGAATGCTGTGTTATCCCGCCACGTCAGCGAACATCGAGAGGGCAGTGGAAGGAGGGGGACTAGGGTAGGTAACATGTTACTCTATACTGGGTAGCGGATCTCCCATTCGCACACGGGACAGGCGATGGGACGGGTGTCGCGACCCCACGGGTCGGGGTTGGCGAGCTTGGCCAGGGTCTTGAAGCAGCGGGTGTGGACGACGTGCGAGCAGGGCGTGCGCATGGCGTGAGGCGCGGTGGAATCCATTTCGTGACAGCACACCGGGCACGTCGTCTCGTCTTGTTGCTTCTTCCTCCAGAGCAGCCCCTTGTGGAATGCTGCTTTCTCCTTCTCGAACTGGTGCTTCTCCCACGCTGTCTTCTGCTCTCGCCATGACTTGTCATGCGCGAAACGCTTCACTTCGTCTGCAATGTTGATCTCATCGAGCCGATCATAATTATAACGTGTTACTAATCACATACCGGCCATGAAGTTGACCAGATGAGGTGGCAGAATGTCCGCGTGTTTGTTTTGGACTTGCTGCTCCACCAGCTCGCGAATGCGCGCATTCTGGATTGCGAGGCCCTCCTCTGGGGAATGTTACATCTCATTTGTTCCGCGTAACTATTCCACAGAAAAGATAACTTGTTAGTGATCTCACCACAAAATTTGGCCACTTCGTAACGGCTGATGAGCTCGAGGTGGGCATTTTCTTTCCTGGCCTGTTCCGCAAGACGGCGCTGGAAGTCGGCTATCTCGCGTTTCTCTTGATCCCTCGCCGACATCTCAGCTGCCACTTCAGCACTGTAACAACGGTAAACAGTAACTGGTTAGTCAATTCCCTGAAGCTGCAAACTTTTCGGATCTTTACAATGGCTCGGCCAGGCCGCAGATCAGGTTGCGCCTGAAGTAGCTCCACCATTGGGGACTGGGCTTGGTGCTTCGAAGGAATAGCGATCGCGTCACCCAGCTGCTAACCGCGGCATGGACTTCGCTCTGATTGGCTGGGTCCTTCCACTGTTCTTGGCGTCTCAACAGTTCCTCCATTCCGCGTTCTGCCAGAAGGCTCAAAGGAAGCTCAAATGAAAAGGAAAGGGCGATGCAGGGGGATGCAAAAGGGGCCCGTTTTTTCGGGTTCGATCGGCAGCAACTCAGAATTGATTTCAAGACCGCAGAATGAACGTTCTTGTTTGCACTTTTCAAAGTGACACAGTAGCACTTACGACAGAAGAGTGCGCCTTACGCCGACAATACTTTGTGCATCGCTATTAGCGGATAACAAGTTACCAAACAACTTCTTTGGATAACTTGTTACCAACTGTTTTCATCTCATTACAGTACGGAGAGTGCAAGGTGGTGTGGGTATCCTTCATACTAACTGAACTCCTGCGTACGAGCAGCTAGACAGGCTTCCAGTCCTGTTGCTGTACATGTTTGATTTGCACCGCCGACAAGAGGCGTTCATCAAAACTCGTGCAGTGGTGCTAGACAGAGAAACGGTCCCTCGGATATGCACCACTGCGTTTTCCAGTTGGTTTTTTAGGGTCCCGACTTAGTTTTCTCTATCAGCAAGGAGATGCGTGAGCACACGTACGAGTGTACGGCGAAACACATTCGACACGGGTTTGTCATTTCACCGGCGACAGGCGCGACACAGGCACAACGACAACACGACATCAACATTACCATTCCTTACCTCTACCTTACAGAGCTGAATGAACGAGAAGCTGAGAAGCGCTGAGCTGAGAAAGAGAAGCGGAACAAAAGAACGGAGAAGCGGAACGGAACAAGCTGAGAAGCGGCAGAATGATAGAGGCAAAGAAAAAATTCAACGGTAATGTGTTACTCTACTTGGGGGAGCGAATTTCCGACTTGCAGGTGGGACAGGGGAAGGGGCGAGCAGCACTACGCCAGGGATTGGGATTGGCGGCATTGGCCAGAGCCGCGAAACACGACACGTGGATGATGTGAGAGCAGGGAGTGTACTTGGTGCTGGGATTGGTGGGATCGCATATCGCGAGGCAAACGGGACACTTCAACTCCAACTTCTCCTTCTTCTGTTTTGGCTCGAGCTCTCTGTAGTAGGCGGCCATAGCCCTCTCGTACCGGTCCTGCTCCCGGGCATTCTCCACGATCGAACGGGCCTCCTCTGAAAGGGATTCATCAAGAATCGAACTACAACAAACCGATAACATGTTACTTTCCGTTTGTCTACCGGCAAGGAGGTTGACCAGGTTGGGAGGCAGGATGTCCGCGTCGCGATTGCCTTCCTTCCCCTGCTGCTCGACTAGCTCTCTGATGTGAGCGTCGTGGATCGCCATTCCCTCAGCTACAAAGGCGGTACAAACAACCCCTGCATGTCAAAGTCATCTTTCGTTTGACATTCCAAATAACGCGTTACTTCACGTACCCGCGAACGTGCGAGCTTCGTACGGGTTGATGATGTTGCGGTGCCGGTTCTTCATCTTGGCCTGCTTCTTCAGTCGCTTCTTGAAGTCGGCAACTTCTCGTTCTTCGTGTTGGACGGCCTCGATTTCAGCGGACGCCTCGGCACTGGTGATAAATTTGCAAGCCATTAATTTGTCTGTCCGGCAGTGGAGTACACACACATTGTTCCTCACAAGGGTTCCGCGATGCCCTCTCGCAGGTAGTGCTCGAAGTAGCATCTCCAGTACTTTGTGCGGCTTCTTGTTCTTCAAATGGAGAGACTTCTTCAGCCAGCTGCGAATGACTGCGCCCCATTCGCGGTAACGCTCCCAGTCTTTCCACTCTTCTTTTCGCCTCTTTAGCTCTTCCATCGTCTTGGCAGCGCCTAACCTCAGCAAGAAGGGATAATGGACCGGCAAATGTCAAGGAAAAGCAAGGAAAGTCAAGCAAATGTTCACGCAAGGAAATGTTTGAAGCTAACTACGAAGACGATGCTGCGGTGTGGAGTTCAGGGTTCGATGATGACAATACTTTATGCATTGGGTGGCTAACGTGTTACCTTTGCCGACTTAGATTGAATGACATGTTACCCTGCGCATTTGCTCCCAGCGACTTCTCTCAGTGGGCTGAATGACGGTTGCATTGCATATGATGCCATCCGTGCGGATCTTCCTTCAGCAAGAAAGAAGAAAGAAAAGAACGACGAGAATCTCCGGGAATACACGGGCCGACCGCCAAGTGAAAGGAAGAACCCAAATTGCCAAGACACCTAGACCTACTACATACAGGTACACAGGAGAGGGTATGTCACCACTGTGACGAAGACGCTGCTACGAGACGTGAAACGTGTAACAAAACGACAAAGACACTTGCGGGCGGGGGGACGATTCACGCGAGAACACTCTACTGCGTACATGCGAAGAGAGGCAACGAGTGCGAATGCGAAGGAAAAGAGAGAATTCGCAAAACTCGAGATTACGTGTACGAGCGCAAAGGAAAAGCGAAACGCAACGGGAGGCGAGCCGCGTGAGTCTAAGGCGCATAAGGCGAAGAACTCCCGATCAGTAACATGTCATCCTACACCGGGTAACGGATGGGCTTGCTGCAGGTGGGACAGGGGAAGGGACGGGCATTACCACCCCACGGGTCGGGGTTGGCGGAGTTAGCCAGAGCCGAGAAACAGGGGATGTGGATCAAGTGGCAACACGGCGTGCGCATGGTGTCGGGAGCGTCGGGAATACAGTTGCCGAGGCAGACGGGACACTTCTTCCTCTCGTCTTTCGGCAACACCCCGCTGTGGAACCCGTCCTTGGCCTTGTTGTAGTCGTGGCGCTCCCAGGCCTGCAGCTGCCGAACCCACGCCCTGGTGCTCGCGATCGCCTTGGCTTCCTCTGAAGGAATCGTCAATCGACACTGCCGACGCAAGGAACATGTTACTGTAGGTTTACCGGCCACGAAATCCGCCAGATGGGTCGGCAGAATGTCCAGGTGGGCGTTTTCCGCCTGTTGGTGGACCAGCTCACGGATTCGGGCGTTTTGTATCTTCCTCCCCTCCTCTACAGTGTTTACCACCCCTTCAGGATTGCAGTTCAACAAGCACTATAACGTAACATGTTACTTTATTTACCTGCGAAACTGCGCGCTTCCTGCGGACTGACGACGTCGACGTACTGGTTTTCGGGCCAGGCCTGCTGTTTCAGTCTCCTCTTGAAGTCATTGATCTCGCGCTTCTCATCGACCTTGACCATCACTTCGGCGGCCGCCTCGGCACTGAAAGGTCACCAAGAGTAACCTGTTATTATTTCCGTGTAGACAGGTTGCTTTTCACTTCCTCACAAGGGTTCGGCAATCCCTCCACGGAGGTACTTCTTGAAGTACAGCATCCAGCTACCCCTCGGGGCCTTGGTCTTGAAGTGGAGAGACTTGTGCAGCCAGGCGCGGATCGCCTTATCCCACTCAGGGTAGCGCCTTTCGTCGTGCCACAAATCTCGCCGCCTCTTCAGCTCCGTCATGGGCCCGTCGTCGTCGTCGTCTGGCCAACGGTCGTCCTCGGCGTTGTCTGAGGTGTCCTTGATACTCGATTCATACTTGCGCGCGTCCATCTCGAAATGCGACGAGGGAAGAATGAGATGAGAATTTGAGCTGGAGAGAAAGATTCAGCAAGGAATACACGTGAAAACTAGCCGTGGCAGTCGCAAGTGTGCGAGCCTTTCAACGTTTCAACGTTGGAATGGTTTGAAAATAGCGTCACATCACGAGCGGAATGTACTTCACGCATCAAGTCGCGCCGGTAACACGTTACCTATTGCAAATACGCGCGAGGAAGTACAGTGCGTACGCGTACACGACGCGGCGCGCAAAGTAAACTGCTGCATTACTGCCACGTCTCCACTCTTGAATGGTAACAAATCAGTCGGTTTCGAGAGTGTGAAGGTTTTGCATTGATTTCCCTTGATCATATTTTGATTTCCTTTCCACTCTGAGTCTGTCCCTGAGTCTGAGTCCCTACCCTGCGTGCTCCTTTCTTCCTGTTCCGCCTCGCTTCCATCAACGATACTCTTGCCATCGATCGCCACAATGCGATACCTCGCGATTGCATCCCTCGACGATTTGAACCGCGGAAAGCGCCGGCCGTTCTACGATCCCGTTCACGCGACCCTCTGCGAGCTGCGGATGCAGCAGTGGGCGAGCCGCTCGATTCACCTCAAAAGCGCGTCCAACCTGCCTCGGCTGTTCTGGCCGTGCTTCTTCCGCAACATGCTGGACAACTTGTCCGTGGAGCCGTTGTAAGGAGGGGGTGTTGTTGCTTGCGTTGGCTTCCCCGGGATTGCAGGGTAACAGGTTATTCCTTTACAGCGCTGAAGCCGCGGCTGCCGTAGAATCGCGCATCCTCGAGCGGCAGGACCTCGGCAGGCCGCCCTCCGAGCAGGACAGCCGCAAGGATTGGGGTTTTGACCCCGACGACGACTTCGAAGAGTGCGAGGACGACGTCTACGAGGGTGGGTTGTGATAACACGTTACCTAATGTTGCGAAGTCAGACAAACTCCCTGCACTACAGCGTATCGCCAAGAGGAGGAGATCCACCAAATGCGGCGCCTACACAAAGAAGACGAAGAGCGGAGACAGGTCGCGCAGATGGCCTACGAGGCGCGATCGGAGATCGAGAGGGCCGAGCGACGAGCGCGGAAAGAGGCCAAGAGAGCTCAGGCCGCCAGAGAGGCCGAGGCGCAGATCGCGGAGTGGCGGGCCATGGAAGAGGCGGCGCGCCAGCAGGAAGCCGAGTTGGAGGAGCAGCGTTGGGAGGAGTGTCAGGTGTTGTAGCCTGTGGACCTGGTTGATCCGCGGCTCGCCTGCCTATCTACCAATTTCCAGATTTGCCTGGAGCCGATGGATCTCATCGACCACAGGATCACTTGCCTCCCGTGCATTCACTTCTTCCACGACGAGTGCATCTGGAGGTGGATAGTATGCTTGGCAGTAGTTCATGTTTAGTAACATGTTATCTTCGAGAAGTAACCTGTGAAGGTGGGTGGCGTCCTTCGGCGACTGGCCCGTCGATGGCGGTTCGAATCCGACTTGCCCGAGCTGCCGCGAGGTGCTGCCGTTGTGGGCGCTGGAAGCCCACTGATTTTCGCTGCCTGCACACGCTCACTTTTTCCTGTACAAATACCTACGGTGCAGAGTACAGCGTGTTTGTCGGAGTTTCTCCCTCGCGTCGGCATTCTTTTTTCCGTTTCCCTGAACATTTTGCGCGTTTTGTGTCCCGCTCCCCTCGTCCCCGCATTCGGTTGGCGCGTATCGTCCTTGTCTGTCCCGTTTGTGTTTGTCTTTTCGTACCATTTGCATTTATGCGTTCACGTGTGTTCGCGTTTCGCGTCGCGTCGCTGATCTTCCGCAGGTCCTTCACCGCGCTGCTTTTTTGTCCGTTTGGCATTAATTCGCCTCTAAGTCGCTTCGTACTGCGCCCACTGGTACACTCTCAACGTATTCGCGTTTGTTTCATTGACAGGGGTGCTTGTGTGTATTGAAGGTTTGTTTTGGAGTTTGACGCGAGTCGAGGTGTAGAAAAGGAGAGAAGGAAGCGCAATGCGGCAGAAATGCATTGAGTAGCTGAGATAACATGTTACCTCATCCGTTATGGGATCAGACAGCTATGCACTGCACCAGCCTGTGTCAACGGCCACGAAATGTGTCTGCAATACTAAATTATCCGACTTGCAGACGACTATCAATGGCGTTACGGTCTGCTCCCCCCCCCCCCCTCATCAGCTGCATCTGCTTACGAGAAGCATTTTCCCTTTATCGTTGTCCGTAGCGTGGTCGTAGTATCTCCAATCGTCACTTCGGACAGACTTTGTGTTCAATCAAATCGCGTTACATCGACAACACAATACGTGTTCAATGGATGGTGGCGGCATGAAAGAGTTGGACACGCAGGAGTATGTCCAATAGTATGAAATCACCTAGTAATATGTTATCCTTCTCAATGGTTCAGTGGCAAGAAGCAAGGCGCAACGACTCTGCCAATACATCTGCAGTTTGCTGTGGCTGTGCTGGTTATATTGAGTTCCCTCTGTACCATCACCGGCGTGGGTATCTATGACGTGGTGAAACTGCTGCTACACAACAAGAAGCAATAGGTGCGTGACCGAAGCCCGATGTTGTATGGTAACATGTTACTCGTTGTCTTCTTTGTAGGCATGCATTGGCATTGGCATTGGCGAGCCTCCTATCCATCATGAATAGCCAGTTCTTCGAAAAGACCACCACCTTCAGCAGATCCGGTGATCTAAGTCATTCAATCTCAAAGTGGCCTGCTTTCATCATGCGGTGTAGCATTCTCGATGCGAAAAATACAATGACATGTTATCTTTGCGTGACAAAGATGTTGCATTGACGGCACTTTCATTCATTCGGTCAGTCGGTCAGTCAGTGTCGTCTGTGGAAGTTTTGCCCTTTTGGTTACTTTGTGTCCCTCCCTTGGCGACAGTCGGGACAGTCCCTCGCATACTATCCTCCCCAATTACTCTTCCGACTTCCGGCTGTTTGCTTCCCTCTTCTTGTTGGGGTTCCTTTGTTCCGCCGCTTCCCACCATGTCCGGGCCATCGCAGCAGGTCAACACGGTCAGAGGCCGCATGCAGGAGTGGGCCAAGCGATCGATGTTCATCAGGAGGAACGGGCACGCCTTGACGAGCAACTTCTGGTTTTGCTTCCTGAAGAAGTCCACGGAGGGAGCAGTGGCGCCATTGTGAGGAACTGTTTGAAGGATTATTGACGAATGACTTCCTTTCACTGCTTCGTTACACGTCGCTTTCATTGAAGTGCCGAAGCAGTGGCTGCTATCGAGTCGAGCGTGCTGGAGAGGCGCAAGCCCACCTACCCCTACTCGGCAGCCACAAGGCAGCAGACGGCGTTCGGCTTCGGCCAGTTCGACGACGGCGAGTACGGCACGGCCACGAATGAGGGTATGACAGAGTAACAAGTTAGTGCACATTTACGAAGGTGTGGCATGTTGCTGTGTTGTCCTTCAGCGCAGAGGCGCTCGCAGCACCACGCCATCAAGCAGCAGAGGCGTGAGCAAGACGCTGCTGAAGGAGCCGTGACAGAGGCTAAGGAGGCGGCCGCGACGGAGGCTAGGGAGAGGGCCTTCTGGTGCACCTACCTGAAGAAGTCCCAGGAGGACGCAGTGGAGCCGTTGTGAGGAATTGTTTGAAGGATTATTGACGAATTACTTCCTTTCGCTGCTTTAACTGCTTACACATCCATCACTCTCATTGAAGCGGGGAGTCCGGCATGCTGGACGAACGAAAGCGCGCCTACCCCGCCTCGAAGGTCGTCAGGCAGAAGGCATTCGGCTTCGGCTTCGATTGTGGCCTCTATGATCGCGACCCGCCCACACACGAGGGTGCGTAGTAGGTAACTAGTTACTAGACTACAATGGATGTTCAGTAACATGTTATTTGTGTTATAGAGAAAAAGCGCCCGAGGCTCGAGGTCATCGAGAAGCGGAAGCGCGAGCTTGAGGCGCGAGACGCTGCCGAAAGGGCCGCCAAAGAAGAAGAGGAGAGAGCTGCCCGAGAGCGAGCTGCCCGAGAGCGAGCTGACCGAGAGCGGGTTGCCCGATGGCAGGCCGCCAGAGAGCGGGCCGTCAAAATGGCGGCGATACGGGCTGCCAGAGAGGCCAGAGAGGCGGCGGAGAGGGCCGCCAGGGAGGCTGCAGAGTGGCGCCGGCTCGCTAGAGAGGAAGAGGAGCGCCTGGCCAGGGAGGAAGCAGAGCGGAAGGAGAGAGAGGAGAGGGAGGCGGCCGCTAGAGAGGAAGAGGAGCGCCTGGCCAGGGAGGAAGCAGAGCGGAAGGAGAGAGAGGAGAGGGAGGCGGCCGCTAGAGAGGAAGAGGAGCGCCTGGCCAGGGAGGAAGCAGAGCGGAAGGAGAGAGAGGAGCGGGAAGAGGCCGCTAGAGGCACCGAGGAGAGCGGCTGCCGCGTGTGCTTGCAGCAGCTCGACTTGCGCTCCACGGAGATCACCTGGCTGCCATGCGACCACCGCTTCCACGACGAATGCATTTGGTCGTGGCTCGATAGCTTCCGGTGGCCCGTTGGCAAGCCCACCTGTCCGTTGTGCCGGCTGGAGTTGCCGTCGTGGGTGCTGCAGGAGCGCTACGGAGTCAACGACAACACCACCACGGCTGACGAAGAGGCTGAAGAAGAGGCGGCGTTCGAGCGGCAATTGGCTAGCCTCAGGCTGTAGGTAACGTGTTACTACCTACCATTCGACTCCCTATGTATAGCCCGTCTTCGCGCAATTAGTCGCACTACATTTCTTCTTTCCTCTCCCTCCGCGTACGCCCGTTCCGCTATTTTTATTCGAATCTCACATGTGTTCTCCAATCTCCAGTGTGTAGTAGCGCGTGTTTCTTCGCCTTTGCCTTTCGTGCCTTTCCTTTCGGGTGGTGCTACCGTTTTGTCGCTGTCATCATGTTTCTCGTAGGTAGGTAAGACTGGATGGATGCGTAGTTGCTGCGATAGTTGCGGTGATGAGTAGTGTGGCGAGAGCCGGCGCGGCAAGGAGACGACGAGAGTAACGTGTTACCACTACACTTTCTTGGCATAGGCATGGCATAGGCATGGCGACACCATGGGTGACGGAGGAGAAGCAGCAAAAACAGACGGAGAATGCGCGAGAGATCGTGAAGTGGTGGTAGCACAAGCACGAACATCCGACACACACACAAAGCTGGTGACAGACACCCAAAAAGCAAGAAAAGAAAAGCAAAATAAGCAAAAGCAGCGGTTCACGCCTTCCTCTTGTGGGCTTGTCGGTCTCTTGCGGCCTCACTCTTCGACACGTCGTCGCCGACGACTGCAAGTATAGACCATTGTAGCCATTGCTTTCTCAAAACGACTTGTTGCACACCCATTCTAGAGTAACGTGTTATCAAAGTTCACCTGGCGCCATGTAGTCGTCTTCAGTGTGCCACCTTCGGAAGCAGTCCGGCATGCAGAGCGGAACCTTGCACGCTGAGCAAGCAAAGCACGACCGCACTCGCTTATCCGCTCCCCTGACTTGCTTAGGATGGCAGGGGCACGTCGCCGCTCGGGCACCGACGACATTGATACTGTGGTCGGGAAGGTGGCAAAGGCTGCGGTCAAATCGCGGCTCCTCCTTCCCCTGCTTCTCGTCGCCGTCCGCTCCCTTCCTTCTTTTCGCTGGTGGAGCGGAAGACGCCGTTGTGTCACGTTCCGCCTCCTCCTTGCCTGTCTGTAATGATGAGTGTTTAGAGAGAAGAATGCGACGCAATAATGACATGTTACTCTTGCAGACAGGTAGTCATTCGTTGATCACTCGCCTTTCCATAGGCAGCCAACTCTTTGGCCAACGCTTGTTTGAAGGCCTTCATTCCAGTCTTCCTTTTCCCCGCATCGTCGTACTGCCCTCTGCTCCACCGGTACAGTTGGAGGGCATTGTTGACGCCGAATGTCACGAGGGCCTCGAAAAAGCGGCTGATCCAGGTGGGGTGCCTCCCTTGCCGGAACTGCGAGGACAGCAGCGAATCCCTGCGAGTAACACATTATTGTATGCGGCACCTAGTCCAATTGATAAATCTCACTCTCACATGATGTCGACGCCCCGCATGTGCAGCACGTAAAGGAAGATGGCGTCTGGCCTCGGCAGAAGCACCTTGTGCAACTCCCGCGGCGCGTCGAGGTCCTTCTTGTTGATCTTCTTTGTCTTCCTATCCACGGGGGGCGCCTGAAGCCGCATTTGTGTCGTCACCCAGATAACATGTTACTTCTAGTATTGTGCAAACCTACCCAGTCGCAGTCGTACGGCACCGTGGTCAGAATGAGCACGTTGTTGAGATCCCTCCAGTTCAAAAAAGTGAAGTTGCCGTCCTTGGAGTAGCACTTCAAGTACTCTCCTCTCTTCAGGCGCTCGCCCTGTAATGGTCTTAGCCTATTGAACATTGAATGCGGTGCTCAGCAAAGTGTAGCTATGCTCACCGTCTTCGACTTCTTCCCCACGAGAGGCTTGGGCAAAAAGTGTCTGTTTGCCCGCAAGGTACCCAGCCCAAAGGTGCCACGCTTGCGCAAGGCATGGTAGAGGGAGACCGCGGTGTAGTAGTTGTCGGTGATCAGCTGCAAGTAATATGTTATCCTCGCTGAAGTGTTGCGCAAGGACCGGGCAATCCAACCATCGACGTCAATGCCTTCTCACGAGAAACAAACCAAGTGGCCTTTATCGAGGAGGTTGTCTTCTTCTTTCGTCTTCAGCTCCTTCTGCTCAAGCAGCTCCCACACAATGGAGTTAACACGCCCTTTTGGATCCGCCCGGTATTTTCGCGACCCGTGCAACAGCGTGTTGAAGAGGTAGCCCTGCCTGTTGCAGAGGCAGTAGAGGTGCAGCCCCTTCGATTTCGGCTTGTCTGGCAGCGTCGTCGTGTACCGGTAGCGTCCCTGCAAACACGAACAACCGTTAACACGTTACTCGCTCCTCCGTCAAAGGCATCCACCTGTTACAGCCTTCCCATTCAAAACTGACTGCAAGCGTGTGTTTACGCACCGTGTACAGTAGGTGGGCCTCGTCGATGATGACAATCTGCTCTGGAGACCAGAGCTTCTGGGCATCCTGACAGAAGAGCTGTACGGCTGGGATCACCTTGTAGTTGCAGTTGAAGCAGGGGCTTTTCCTGACAGAGAGACCTGTCTTCCGGCACACCTTTGGGTCATAAAGGCGTGTCATAAACTGGATGTCGTCGAAGCGAGTGATCGTCATCAGCTCGCGCACGAAGTCTTGCTGAACGAGGTATCAAGAGGGTAACAAGTTACCCTTACTATGTTACCAAACGATCAAGGAGTACCTGCCAGAACTTGTGGTGCCAATAGTCGTCCTTGTCAGGCAGCTTCACAAGGTGCATCCACAGTTTCACTGCGAGAAAGCGCGCCGTTTCTGTCTGGGTGATGTCCTTCCACTCTGGATCTAACTTGCGCCCCTTTGCATTGGTACAGCTCATCCAGTGGGCCAGGACTCTTCTCATGCCTTTCATGAAAATCTTGAGAGGCTTCCACTTCCTCAGCTTCTTCCTCGGGATAGTCGGCCCAGGGGGAATGCGGGAGTTGAGAGGGGGCAGCCCCTCTGACGTGGAGGGGCGATGATCGTCCGTCCATGCGAAATCCGGTTCGACCGAGGCGAAGCCGTCGACTTTGGCATCGTTCTTGTGCTTAGCCGGAGGCCACACGCCTCGCTTCTTCGTGAAACGCGGGACGTAGTCCCTGGAGCCGGTCTCACTTTTAATGGTTCTTGGAAACACCGTTGTGCGGGGGGGCTTGGCATTTTTGGCCTTGGTCTGCGGTTGCGGCTGGGCTTTTGCTTGTTCTTGTTGTCCTGCAATGGTGGCGAATGACACGTTACCCGTCGGTTACAAGCGACAAACACGTTATCATTAGATGACAAGTCTTGGGAGGTGGCTTACAGAACAAACTATGTTGAACACAATACACGATTACCACCTGGGCTCTCCTCCTCGCCGTCGTCGCTGTCCTCTCACACCCACCCCCCCCAACAGTGTCCACCTCTTCTTCGCTTCGCTCGCCGTCATCTGAGCTCTCTTGATCCTCCACTTCGGATTCATCGCTGTGGGGAGGCGAGTCTCCCGTGCCCTCTGGTACAGGAGCGTCTTCGTAGGGGCGTTTGTGGCGGCGAACCATGACTACTGCCTATCGCTCACACCGCAGAACCTACTATGATAGAGTAGGGCAGCTCATAACACACCCACACCTCGGTAGAGGAAGACACAACAGTAACACGTTACTGTTCGTTCAGTGTATGTCGACCACAGATTCGCGAAGAACACACTTTACTTCTCTTTCTCTCTCTCTCTTACGGTCCCGCGAAACAATACGGCGACAATGCGATGGTACAGTTCGAGAATCTACGCGCAGTACGAGAGTCCAATGCTACGGAATGCAATGCAATGGAAAAGACGTCAAAGAATGAGAATGCGAGGAATGAAGAATACGAAGAATGCGAAGAATGCGACGAAGGAATGCGAAGGAACCGAGGCGAAGGGCAAGTCTGGGGAAAAAAGAAGTGCGGGAATGGAAATCACGGAAGAGGCGAAGGAAAAGAAACAAGAAATGCGTCGCCTTCTTCAGACGGCCTTTGCCTTGCCCGTCCGCTCATCCTGCAAATGTGCAAACCCATACAGTAGTATTAACGAGGTACGACAACACTTGTCAGTTGATGACCTACCAGCTTTGCGATCACGTTTCCCCCGGAATCGAACTCGAAGGGAACGCCTTGGAAGGTGACCTGCGCGCGGTTGTCCCAGGCTTCGCTCAGCTGAAAAGCTCGGCAATGGATATACTGCATCATAACTGTGCAACTAAAAGGGTGACATGTGATACATGATGGGTAACATATTACTGCAACTACCATATCGAGCGGGATAGTCGAGTCACCGCCCAGAACCGACAGCGTTGCCGCCATCTTCTTCAGGTCGTCGGCGCATGCGTAGACGATGTACTGGCAGAGTAGGGCCAACTCGTCGTTGTCGAAATTCTGAGCAATTTCAATTGTTGCGGGGGAAATAGGTTCATGTTGTTGCAGGTGGCAAAGCTAACGTGTTACCCACCGTGACGTCCGCAGCACTCATGGGCAGGCCGACCATGAAGTCCAGTGGCAAGTAGTTGTCGCCACTCGAGTCTCTCTCCCCTAACTCCGCCTCGCACCTTGCGAGGAAGCCAGTGATGGGCGCACTGTCCCCCCCCCCCCCCCCCCTCCACCTCCTCCTCACGAGCCACTTGCAAACTGTTCGAATAGGAGTGCTCCTCGCTTGGGTAGGGAACACTCCCTGGAACAGATGTGAACAAGTTACTGATTAACATACCTGTTGTCTCCCCCCCCCCCACACCCTCCCACCCCCCCCCCCCCCCCCCCCCCGGCTCTCACCGCTTTCACCGCCCTGGTCGTCGGCGTCTTCGCGTCCACCTCGATGGTCGCCGGTCAGGTCCTCGGAGTCGGTTGGATTGGTGGAGAATTCCTCGGCTGGCTTGGTAGCAGACTCTGAAGACGGGTAACACATTACTAATTAACAAACAGATCTCCCCCCCCCACAAATCCCAAACACTCTGACCGTTGTTGCCGCCGTTGGCGTCTTTGGGCTGGCCTCGATGGTCGTGGGTTTGGTGGGGGTCGGCGGGGGCGTCGTGCGCGTTGTCGTCGGCCTGGTTTTCTTCGAACATGTCGTGGGGGGAGTTCAGATGAGAGAAGCTGACAGAGTCGCTGGACGATGACGAGTTGCAACCGCTTGGAGTAACTGCTTGCGATGACGAGTTGCAGTACAACTGTTGCATCTGTGAAGAAAGTTGTGCAGCTGTTGCAATTTATCAAGTCAGGCCAGGTCTACCTACTACACAGCCAGAGATAGGGATGCCGTAGTAGCGTAGTAGAAGAGTAAAACTATACTATCTATACACCTTGGTGGGAGCAGAGGTGTCCACCGTAATGAGAGCACTGGGAAATATTCACTCGACTGGGTTGCCCGCGTCGTCCTTGTCTTTGGGGGGGTCCTTGAAGGAGTGCGTAGCAAAGCCATAGTTAATGAGGCGCAGCTGGTGACGCTTCATCTTGACGCGCAAGCGGTCCCTCACCGACAGCACCCAGGCGTTCAACGCGTTGCACTTGTCCAGCTATCAAGCAGTAACAAATTACTCGACTTCCCTTTTGAAAGCAACGCTATCGCACGGGAAAGAACCCCACTGTGTTGAATCCCTTCTGCTGCACGATCTCGAGGTGAAAGACCGTCTTGCTCAGGATCTGCTTGAACATGAAGGGGATCTTCGAGTCGGCGATAAAACCTGCCACACTGGAAGGCGTGTCCTTCAGTCTGTTGCTGGCCGTGATTCGGTTGGCTGAAGAGAGAGAGAGATACAGTCTCGTTAAGTAACATGTCATTCGTTTGGTCAAACTAGGAACAAGTGTCTCACGGTCCGACTTGTTGGCCATCTGTCCCGGCGCAATGAGAAGCGCCCCATAGTCCTTGCCGACAGCCATGCCCAACAGAGCGTCGCAGTACGCCCCGATCAGACCCTTCAGCTGTTTGTAGGCTGCGGCCTGTAGAGCATGCTAGAGTGTGATGTTACCACACCACCTACAAGTTCATGTGGTGCCGGATATCACCTTCTGCTTGTGCTCCGCTTCGCCGAACACCTTCTGCTGGTTCCAAATGGGCACTTGGACTGGGTGAAGGGCTCGCTTGTGCTCGGCCACCCTGATCAACTTGGGTGTGTTGAAGGGGATCTTGATTCGACGGCCTGGGCGACCCACGACCTACAACCGTGTCGGTGATGTCTCTCGTGTCGGTGAGTAACATGTTATTCTAGGAAAGGTCCCCCCCTAGTGGGGGGTAAGGACAGGTGAATTTGTTCGGGCTGAAGTTGAACAGGCTGTGTATCTCAGATGACTCCTCAGCCTCTAAGCTACACGAACAAATTCAGCGTGCTCTGCTCACACGCACGACGGTTCTCACATAGGCACGACGGTTCTCACATAGGCGCAACGCGCAGGCGGGTACGTGCCTCACTCACCACTGACGAAACGCGAGTAGGTGACTACCACTGCAGCACTCAAACAACGTAACATATGCAGTAAGCGCAGCGCAACATGTGCAAGTGCAACGACCCCCCCCCCCCTCTCTCCACCCCCCCCCCCCCCACCTCACCCACCCCCATTCCTACATCAACAGGCGCCGTGCGTCCGTGCGCCCACCAACCCACGCGCATAGACAGTGCCATGCCATCACATGCCAACAACACGATGTATCGAATCGAAGTACTTAGGACTTGGAGTTAATTCAGAGCTGCACTGCTCACTCCGAAGCGAGTTTGGCACCCGCATACAGAGCACGCTGAATTTGTTCGTGTAGCTTAGAGGCTGAGGAGTCATCTGAGATACACAGCCTGTTCAACTTCAGCCCGAACAAATTCACCTGTACTTACCCCCCACTAGGGGGGGAACTTTCCTAGAATACACTCCCTGTCCATGTCCACGAAGTGGACACCTTCAGTGCGAGGGCGAGGGGGCTCCTCTGGCAGGTCCGATGAGAGGCGACACAGACAGGGCTGCTTGCAGAGTGGGTACCATTGAGGTCATGGGCAAAGGGCAGCTCGAATCCAGAAACAAGCACTGGATTCCATGTTCTGTGTCCTCGAAAACCCCACAGGAGGTTGGATGGACAGACAGGTCTGGCCACAGGAGGTTGGATGCACAGACAGGTCTGGCTTCAGGAGGTTGGATGCACAGACAGCTATACGACTATACGAATTACGATTTCGTCATAACGTCATTCTGTCACCCACCATCCTTCCTTTAGTCCACCCACAACACATCCAATACATGATCCGATCTTGTCTTCGTCAATACTCCGTCAGTACCGGCCTCAATGGTGTGGTGAACTAACACACGATTCATATTCTCATCCTCGGAAACGCCACATACAACTGTTAACTCATTTTGAAAATTATATCCCAGTACCGAAAGCTTGGATGGCCGTGCGCCGAAATCAGGCAAAGGGGAGCTCGAATCCAGAAACAAACACTGGATTCGTGTCCTGCGTCCTCGAAAACCCCAGAGACAACTGTAAACTCGATTTTCAGAATTTGACTCCAGGACCAAAAATTTGACCGACCGGGCGCTGAAATCGGCAACTGGCACCTCGAATCCCGAAACAAACACCGGATTTGTGTTCAGCGTCGTCGAAACCCCCAGAAACAACTGTAAACTCAATTTTGAAAATTTCGGCCCGGGACCCAAAAATTCGTGCTCAGCGCCGCAGCGGTACCTTTGTCACCGCATATCTTTCTACTGGGGTGACATGTACAGCTAAAATTTTGCATGGTAATTCGCCTTATGGTAGGCTTGACCGGATCAGTTCGATTGGCGCCCTAGCCTGCACCAGTAGAGCTCGGCCGTCTTGAGGCAGGCCCCGGATCCGTACTCGGCCGGACTTTTGTCACCGCGTAACTTTTTACTGGGATGACTTAGAAAGATGAAATGTTTTACACATTTATTCACCCTATGGTGGTCTAGACCGGATCACTTCGATTGGCGCCCCAGCCTGCACCAGTAGAGCTCGGCCGTCTTGAGCGGGACTTAGCCAAAATTTCGGCCATTTTTTTAAGCCACCACAACTCTCGGAATACTCAACCGACCCCGTTGATTTTTTAATACAAAAAATGCCATTACTAGACAATTCTAACGAGCCATCAACCACTCTCCTAGCTAGTACCGTTTGCGAGAACGAGGCCGAAAACCTTGCGATCAGTACAAGATCGCTGAATTTTTCGACAGTTTTCATTTAATATCTCGGGAACCACCGAACCGATTGGGCTGAAATTTTAGCACAATACTTCTTGTTACTATGAACATCTATGGTGAAAATTTCAGCCCGATCGGTTAAGTCTACCTATATGACGTAGTACTAACCCGTAGTCCCCGGGGGGCGCACTGGCCCCCGGCCGAACAAATTGGGTTGAGCGCTGACGCGCTCAACCCGATACAAAGCATCAACCTGAGTGAACTTGGCGAGGATTATTGTTGGGCAGGAGCGGTCGTAGTAGAAGAACTTGTGGAGAACGAGACCCGTTGGAGACTCGGCTACGGCGAAGTCGAAGAGGCAGTACTAAAATGAACTGACGATAGGGAATCTGCAAATGGACACTAGAGAGAGAGAAAGAGCAACAAACGTCGTTGTGGGTTCCGCGGGGAGCCCTATTGGAACCCACGAACTCTCCGCAGAGGTCGAAACTGTAGATGCACTTCTCGATGGCCTCGTCCTCTTCAATAGTGGACTGAAGGATGTCAGTGATGAGATGAAGGAGCTCAATACCGTGCGTCGTAATACACAGTACAGAATAATGTGTTACTAGTCGTACACGCACCAGCGCTTTCTCCTGCCGGTCCAGGAACTCCCCTCTCGACTCGTCGTCATCGCCGTCTTCATCCTCCGGGGGGATGTTCTCCTTGTCTGCGACGACTTGGCTGGCAGCGGCATGGATGCGGCGCTCCATCCGATCGGTGGCGAAGCGAAGAGTGGCGGTGTCCGCAAGGTCGTCGTCTGGAAAGGCGAACACGTCCGAAGCGTAGTCGTGGTCGTCGTAGTCGCGGCTTGCCGCGAAAGCCCCATTGGAACGGCTGGCCTGAAAGCGGCAGAAGGAGATGGAACGAGGTACGTCAGGGTGTGTAGTTTGGGTTAATTACGGTACAAAAAGTATCAAGGATAACATGTTATTACCACCACGCGACGCTCTTCGTTGTCGTCGTCTTCGAAACTGCTGTGAGGCGGGGCTCGAGCGCCAGCGGGAAGCAGGTTGGCCTCTTCAGCATTGTCGTCCTCGGTGGCGAAGTCTCGGACGGAGGTAGTCCCTTCGGTGGTGACCTCGTTGGCCGCAACCTCTATGCCGCTTTCACCAGCCAGGAGGGGCACCTCAGGATCGGGTTCGGGTGGAGGAGGGCCGTCTCTCGGACGCCAGGTGTTGCGAATGGGGCAGCCCTGTAAAGGATAACATGTTATACCTCTTAAAAACCTCCGCAACGTCTCCTCCCCCACCTCTTTGTTGCCGATGAAGCCGCGCCGGTAGATGTTTTCGTTCACGCCTATGGCGTAATCCCTGCCAAACTGCGCCCCGTCGGCCTTGGCAAGCAGCCTGGACAGGTCCATGTACACGTCGTAGGGGATGGACACGCCGTCGGTCATGAAGGCGAATTCGTCGTCGTCCAAGAGAGCATTTGAAGGATCGTCCTCTCTGGGAATCTGAAGATTGGAAGAATGAAAACGCAGCTGTGCACACTACTGACTCTAATAAACAGAGTAACGTGTCATACCAGGAGAGGGAGGACTCCAATGACGGTGTAGGTCTCTTCGCGCACGACGTCGATTGCAGACGCTTCCGACATTCCTCCTCGATCGCTGTATAACAATCAGTGATGAGGGACGATTCAACATGTGTACTGCAGTCCTCAAACAACCTACTCGTCGACCAACTGCGCGAAAAGGTGGTCCATGCGGATGGTCCTGTTGTGGATGGCCAAGAGCTGCTCATCGGTCCATCTCTCCGCCGCCAGCTCAGCCTTCGCCTCTTCCAGCTCTTTGCTCAGTCGAGTTGCCCTGAGGAAGACGTGTCCCACCTCGGAGATGTCCACCATTTGGATGCGGGCCGCTTTCCTGGCAATCGCAGTGGATAACATGTTATCCTGGCTGGTCATGCGATAATCAATCAGTGGATAACACTACACCTCCTCTGCCCACGGGGAGCCGTCGCCGCAGCATCCGCCGACGCGTGTCGCTTACGATTGCCACCGCGCGGGGCTTGGCCAACCCCTTGCACGGGACTTGGGTCGTCACCATTACGATTCCCTCCGGAAAGGTTGAAGAGACCCCTTTTCCAGTTCTGCGGGAGATGACTTAAAAATAAGCACTCTGTTAACGCAACGGAACGCAATCTGATCTGAACACAACCGCAAGCTCACTCACGGAGAAACCACGTTGGCCGTAGGGGTGAGGGCGCTGACGTCCACATCGGGAGAAGGGCTCTGCTGCTTCTTTGGGGCGCGGTTCAGCTGCTCTGGCAAAGACTCGAGAATCAGTTCGAGCGTGTCTGAAGAGGAGTAATGTTGGCCCAAATGAAAGGACACAACTCAGTATAAATAATAAGAAGTAGTAACCTGTTATCTTCCCCTTGATCTTCGCCAGCTCCTCTTTCTCCGCCTTCCTGTCCTCCTGCATCTCCTTCCGCATTTTGCCAAGCTCATAGAAGAGCTTGTTGTCGCGAGACAGCTGCTTGTCCTGCTTCTCTGGTGTGTCCAGACCGCTGTCACTGCTCTGTGAGTCTCTGCCGTTGGCAGCTCCGTTGCTGAGATGGGTAGAAATGTGATAATCAGATAACATGTTACTATAGTCGATCTCTATTCGACAGCCTCACGTAGTCTGCTGGCCCTGTTTCGCGGTAGCCCCTCTCTTCTTGTTGGGCTGGGGCGGAGTGTGGTTCTTCGTCGGCCCTGGTGGCTGCAAAGCAGCCAGGACCTGGTCCTCGTCATTGTAGTCCACCACAACGTCCTGTCCACTGTCGTCCACCTCGCCAATGTCGCGGTCGCAGTCGAGCGGGTCCTCTTGGGCGTCTCCTTGGGGCTGCGCAGCGCTTAATGAAACAATGGCGTATTGGTGACATGTTACTCAAAAAAATGTAGAAATTAAACACTACAAGGATGCAGAGCATGAAACGTTACTCTTCTCCTCGTCGACGGAAGGCCCGGACGCTGGTTCGCTGGACCCACAGCTGCTTAGTCTTGTCGGAGACGAGGGACACGAGAAGGTCGGGGTAGGCGAGGTCGTTGAGCACCACAGTGGCATCAACCCTGCTGCCTTCGTAGTCCACCTCCAGGATACCGTCCATGAGATCGGCAGTGGTGACGTAGCGCAGCACGTTGTTTCGGCGGCGACCGGGCGATGGGTCGTGAGCCCTGCGGGGATTCTTGCGCAAATCTGAAAACAGTGAAACAGTCATTCTCTAGCGCTTTTGCACGCAACCGGAATGTGCGCACTCATGGGGGAGGTGTTGTTGCGGGTCTTGCGCGCTCCAAGTTCCGAAGGGAAGACGGGTGGAGCGTGGGGTCGAACCCACTCGGCCGGGAAACCGATCTAAACACGATAACATGTTACCAATGAAAAATCAAGTAAACGAGAAACCGGAAGACAAAAGTTAGTCACCTTTCGAAAGGTGGCGTTACCCCTCGCCCCACCTTGGAAGTACCCGTAAATCTTGCCGTCCTCCTCTCGATCGAACCTGGTGTCCATGACCAAACCGGAACCGGACCACGTGTCGATCAAGCTCCCGTCATTGGTCGAGTACATCGTGTAGACGGCGGTAGTAGGGTCGGCAATCGTCACGTAGTGGCCCGAGGTGTGCTCCAGATCGTCGTAGCACTGGCGCACTCTATCCCCCAATAGCTGAATGAAGGCCGGTTGAAGTAACAGGTTACCCAGTTGCAGCAATGCAAAATACGCCGGCATAGTGAGACGAACCACCGTGGTCGCCGCCGTGCCGGCCTCGTCGTGGGACACAACGACGTAGTAGTCATCCGGAGACAACTCGGCCGCGAAGTCCTCCTTGCGTCTCGGCTTTGTGGGACGCTCGTTGCCGCCGCTGGTTTCCCCTTCCTGATAGATCGAACCAATGTAGCTAGAGTAAGTAGGTAAGTTGTTATCGGTCCCGCTTACAAGTCCCCCTTCGTCTCCGTCCAGACTCGACACGGGAATGTGCGACTCCTCTTCTCGCTGTTGCTGCAATGGAAATCACAATGAATTCTCAATCACGCAGTCGGCATCGGAGAACGAAGGTGACCAACCACGTCCTGCGCGCCCCGATTCTCCTCGTCTATCCCTCGTCCCTCTTCCATGTCGAAGTGCTTGGGTTTCTTCTTGGTAGAGTTACACTCCTCGCTGTCCCAATAAATATGCTAGGATCCGAACGATAAAACCAGTAGAGAGCACGACGAAAGTCACCAGACCGGATAATTATTGAGAACAAACGCCAATAAGCCAATTCCGAAATTTCAATGGCGCCGGCATGTAGTCGTCGGATTTGCATATACAACACGTAGCTAACCATTCCCAGTTGCAGTAGGCAGTGCGAATGACATGTTACTACAAAGCCTAGTCTACCCTTGTAACTCGGCTTTGGGAACTCAACTGCTGTTGTGACCAAGACAGGTGGTAGATGTCGCGTCGTTTGTGTGCAAAGTCCTTCGACAAGTGGCAAACTTTACAGGGAGAGCTCCCCAAGGTGTCCTACCTACCTACGCGCGTTGTCCTATCCAGGTTAACGTGTTATACTTGTGCATTACTCAAGATCGCACCCCGACGTGGTTGATGAACGTCGGCTGACATGTCATGCCATGTTATGCGTACAGTATAGCACAACGTATTGCTAAGTGTTACCAAGAACCTTTCCTGCTACAGGCATGACGAGAGGGCACTGTGTCATCGGTATTCCGAGGTAACATGTTAGCCGTGTCACGACCAACAGCTCAGGTACGGGTTCTGTATTGCCTCTGGCACACTACAGTATGCTGCAACAAGTAGCCCACAGGTCACATATCAGATCACCATGACTTCTGTAGCATCCACTACACGCTGTGCTGCACAATGCTGAGGAGATCAGGAGGTGGCGGAGAATAACCTGTTATCCGTGGGTACCCCACTTTGCAGCCCTGTCACGGCCGCATGGTTCACTCTAGAGCCAAACGGAGCAGTCCACGGTGTTCAGGAGGCCTGAAATAGGTATATAAGATCAACTTGTAAACAAGCTGTTTTAAAAAAGTTGAGTTGTTTTATTAATACAGAGTGGTTTGTGAGTCTTTTAAAGTGGAAGAGTAAAAAAGTGGATACTTTTGTAAAGTATTTCGAAGCCTTTCCGATATGATGTGCGCCCGCCCGGAGTCCACTATTCATGCGCTACTTCTGACACGCTCCTTTCTGAGGGGTTCTTGCAGGGCAACATTGGGATCGCCCGGAATTAGTTTTTTGAGCAAGATTCACGCATTTCTGAGTGGTTGTTGCAAGGCAACATTGGGATCGCCCGGGATTAATTTTTTAATAAGACAGATTTGTTCGTAAGTCAAGCGTCAAAAAACTTTCTATCTACCAATGTCAATGACGTATGGTAATCCACTGAATTAACACTAGCTGTTCAACGTGCATTCTTATTTCATTGAGATCGTACAGTATTGTGCTTTTGTGTGTGCTAAACATCAACGTTAGCACAATTTGTCGTTTATGGTAGCATTCCATACGGAAAGTACGCCATTCGTCCTGCGTAAGTAAGTAGCATTGTCACTGCAATTGTTTCAGGAAAAGAATCCGGGCGTCAATTATTCGATAAATACGATACATCACTATTCAGTATAAGGCCTCATAGCGGCTTCATGACGTTGCATTACACAAGCCAACCTACCCTGCTTCCCCACGTGGCGCGCAGCATGCGTTCGCGCGTCAGATTGTTGGCGTCTCTCTCAGTTTTGTGAGGGATAAGGCAGCTATCCGCCGCGCGCCACTCATTCGTTCGTTCGCCATTAGACTTTCCCTCCTCTCCTCTCTGCTCCCTAGCCTCTGTGGCTGGGCTTCCGTTTAGTGCGCAGTCACTCGTTCATTCAACAACCGGCAGAGTTAGCTCGTTTCCCTTTCTTCCACAAAACCTTTTCTGTCCTCCTTACAGCCTACTGGATAGACCACGATTCTGTAAGGCGTTCTTTCCGTTCGGTGAAAAGTCGAATTCGGTATGGGGCGAAGAAAGACGCCAGTGGCTAAAAGCGCGCCAGCGAACCCGAATGAGAGTGGCCTACTAGAGCAAGAAGCCGTTGACGAGACGGCGGTCAGTCTGGCCGACGAATCCATCGTCAGTATGGGCAGTGAAGGCGACGGCAGTAGCGCTCATTTGTTGCCTCACAATGACGACATCAACAATAAAGAAGAGGAAGAAAACACCAAAGAAAAGGGTGAATTGAAGGACGAAGACGAGGGCGAAGGTAAGCGAAGCAATTCAGTAGTAATTAATTTAGAGACACTTGTATTGCACTTGGATTGGTAATTTTAGACTCGGATGAAGACAGCTTGCTGGAGATCATTTCGTTGGACGACTTTCTGAAGATGGCGTCTCAGGGCAAGCCAGCGCCCACCGACAGCGCGCTCAAGGTCAAGATCATGGACCTGTCTTCTCTGCAAGGGAAAGGGACGCAAGAAGGTGTGTGTCAGCTTTACTGCGAATGAATATCTGTTGTTGTTCACGTCAGTTCATGTAATTGAAACGCAAGGATTTCCTCACTTATTGCCTGTGAAATAATATTTTGCACAAGCAGCAATTATAGTACGAAGTGCCATAATCCAATAACAGAGCTAATAAACATTCGGTATTTATTTCAGCAAAGAAGACTGCCACGGGGCGTCGATTTGCTGTGGTGGCCGACAAGAGCGCCTATTGCTTGGCGGAGTTCATCGACAGCCCCATTATGGGCCAACTAGTGGAGGGACACGTGCTGATCGTCCAGTCTCCCATCCACTACTCCGACGCCAAGAGCTCGCTGCTGCTGTTCGCCAACAGCGCCGTTCGTACTTTTGTTGCCATGTGTCCAGCATAGACATACATATATGTTTAGACATGCATATAAAATCAGAGTCATAGAACCGCCAACCCCCCCCCCCCCCTTTGCTATAGCTGATAGTCAAAATTTGTAAATCCCTCGACCGCAGACTTCCATCTCCACCGCTCTGTTATCTTCTTGGAATTCAGGGGGTGCCTGAGAGATCTCGTTAAAACAGCATGTTATTCAGATATCCGTTGTGAAACAGAAGTGCCCAACCGTGGAAACGGCCAATCTGCAGTCGGTGGAGCAGCTCCGCGGCCAGCAAGTCCAAGAGAGCATCATGACCCTGAAGCAAGCGGCTGAATGTTGCCAGGGTCGACTGGTGAACGGTATGATGAAGTACGACAAACGCGCGACTGTCTGCGCCAGAATTGTTCAGGTGAGAGAATTAATTACAGCATAGAACGTGTAGTTCAAGATGTGATATGTAATTCAAGGGAGCATCATTGCTTCAGCTGCAACAGGACATCTCCGCTGTCAACCTCTCCACTGGCGCAAAGGCGGACACGCGCAGAGTGCTACTGAAAGACAAAAGTGACGAGCGATACCTCACGCTGTGGAGGTACAAGTTATATTAGAACCTTGTATTAATTAAAAAGTATACGAACCTACTTGCCAATACTAACACTGGTAATAAGAGAAGTATTGTTTTCAAGAACTGTAACTTGTTTCGTGTTTCAAACAGTGTTATAGCATAGTGTACCTTCAATTCTAGAGAGCACGCGCACACGGCCCTCGAATTGGGAGACTACATCAAGGTCAGCAACGTCTTCTCGAAGCCCTGGAACACGCACTTGAGCCTCCAGACGGGCATGCATACAGAGATCGAGGTTGTCATGGAGTTATGACTGCTACAAATTGCCGGCTGCGCCCCTTCTTTAACGCACCCAACGTCTACTACAAATTTAAGAGCTGCTAATTTCAAAGTACGGTAGCCCGACTGCCAGTAGGGACATTTGAATACTGTAAATACTCCAATAATCCACCCACTCCACCTCGTCCACCGAGCGTATGTCGCAGAAGTAGGGACAGGGGAGAGGGGCTTATTGGCGTAAATATAGTATGCTTGTACAGAGTACTTACATAGCAAGATGCATGCATTGCAGGTGACAAAGGCGGCTGACTACACGGGCGACAAGATTCCCCTGGGCTACAATAAGCATCTGTTTCAAGACCCGGCCCAGCTGACCTTCAAGCTGTTCTACCTGCAGATGGACGCGGGCAGCCAGATTTACGCCGCCTGCACCAAATGCAATCGAAAGCTGAAGAACCCAGACAGCGACGGTCATTTCAACTGCTGTGGCCGAAACTACACCAAAGACGAAGGTCAAATAATAACGTCCTGCGCGAAAGAAATTCTTCTTTCTATGCATATAATGAGTAAATTGTACGCTATATCATGCCACGACAAAGTGGCGACCATCAATTGCAGTAAAGTACGAAGCTTTGAGGCAAATTTATAATCCCTAGTCATTAGATACATAGCATCGCAACTTATAACTTGCAGAGAAGAAATTGGGCATGGTCATCAAGATGAAAGGCTGCGTTCCCCAAGTCGACACGGGAGAAAGCACCAAGCCGAAAGCGGAAGTCGTCACCTTGTTCAGCGACGACGTGGAGAAGCTGCTGCCTGGCAAGCAGACGCTTCCCAAGGCATTCACCACCGACTTCACCTTGACAAAGGTAGTGTGAGTGCACGTGGTCGCCATGTCTCTTTCCAACTGAAGCTGGCGCTGAGTAACACTGTCCAGTGTTTTAGCTGGCCGAGATGATCAAGCTGCCCGTTCGGGTCAACGCGAAGCGCGTCGGCAGCGACAAGAGCGTTCTGAAGATTACCAGTGTAGTGAAAAAGCCGAAGTGATGCGCGCCGATTAACTTTGCGCGGTACTTGCTGAAGCTTACCTTTTGCCTTTCCCTTAGATTCAAATCATTTCGAAATTCCTATTGATTTCTCCTTTAGAATAGTATGACGGCGTTAGTATGCGTTGATTTATTGCTGTTTTCTGTTTCTTTGGATGATAGATTTTCTTTAAATCGGAAGATGGATCTCTTGGCTCAGTATCGACTAAGTACCTACTATATGACGTGAGTTGTGTGTCGGGACTACAGTTAAGAGGATCGCAAATTTGCCCTTTCTCGTAGATTAATTTCAGTGGCCAATTCGCGAGGCTGTTACTCCCCTTCAATCATACAATTTAAGACGTTGATGTGCATTGACTAGTTGCAGTGTCGATTGTTGTTCTCTAGTATAAGTTGATTTTCGATTTTCTTTCCTATTCGCCAACGCGATATGACTGATTTCTCTCTTTCGACAATTGCGTTGCTATAAGGAGCGAGATTCAAATTATGAGTGGCAGACAACGGGAAGACGAATGCCAAGTCAGTAATGACCTATCCAAAGAGCCTCACGATCTTCACGCTACCAAACACGACGAGCATCGATTAGAGCCATTTTAGTACCAATAATGTAAATTTTCTTGTGCACATTTCACTAATTAAAAACTTTTGTACCATGGCATTGAATAACACGTCGATAGCTATCAAACGAGCTACGACAGGCCTCTCTCAAACGCGAGACGAACGAATGACAACCAATTTGCTGCCTTCGACCCTTGGATTACTGTAAGTCATCAAAATTCAAATCTTTATGTCGCACACAATACGAGCACGAATGATAAGTGAGCATAGACTTATCAAAAGAGCAAGACCACCTCCTTACCCCGCACGATAAGTGTCTTAGAACTGTTTTAGTGCCAACGGAGTCCAAAATGTCGCTTTTCGCGTTGCGTGTTTGCGTAATTAAGAAAATTTTTATGCCAAACGAAAGCGCACGTCGAGACCTTTTACTTGACCTGTCGCACGCCACTCTACGACGTAGGACGAGGAAGTAATAGCCGTTTTCAGTTTGAACCTTCGGGTTACTGTAGCGCGCGCAATTCAAACTTTTGAATTTCGAAGTCTCTTAGCGACATTACCAGTGAGTCGAGACCTTTCCGTAAAGCCCAAGATCGCCTTCCTACGACGTTCCAGCGCCGAGATCGCAAATTTAGTGCTAACGGAGTCGAAAATGTCGCTTTTCGTGTTGCGTGTTTGCGTAATTAACAAAAGTTTTAATGCCAAACGAAAGAGCACGTCGAGACCTTCTAGTTGACCTATCGCGCGCCGCTCTACGACTTACGACGAGCGAGTTACAGCCGTTTTCCGTTTTGACCTTCGGGTTACTGTAGCGCGCGCAATTCAAACTTTTGAATTTCGAAGTCTCTTAGCGACATTACCAGTGAGTCGAGAGCTTTCCGTAGAGCCCAAGATCTCCTTCCTACGACTTTCCAACACCGAGATCTGAGAGCGTAACGCACGAACGAACGCACGGACGCTAAGCTCTCGTAGGGGTTCGCCCGGCTGAGGCCGGGCGAAAAAAGCCCTATGGGAAGATTTGGACGATTTCATTTTGGCGATTTTATAGGAAAGTCGTAGTTTGGAGAACGCTGGAGAACACCCCCTGCGCTTGTCGTTCTTTGTGTAATGGGGAAGACGCCGCTTATGTGTAGCTGGCCGAGCGGTGAGGGGAAGCTCAATGTTGCGTTTGTCCCGAGAAACAAAGAAACCGAGTCGTGGACGCTGACGGAGGTGGAAGGGGCGTCGATGCTGGAAGCGCTGAGAAGCCGTCTGCGACCCCAGTACGTCATCGTCAATTACACCGGCGTGATGGAGGGACACATTGCCAACTTTCTTGGCTCTACTCAAATTCGCCCGTCCGTGAAACGCCTCGACAATTGGCTTGTCGATCCGCTATCCGGTGGGGCTGCTGCTTGCCTGTCGACGGTGCCGCTGTTTGCCGTCGCTGGTCGGCTGCGCTCTCTGTACTTGGTTGTTCCACAGCCCAACCGGCTGACTCACGTGTGGCTGGCACTGCGAGAGTGCTGTCGACTGGAAGAGTTGGTGTTGCATATTGACAGCGTCAACGACGCGGCCGAGTTGACGCGCGCCATCGTCTCACTACACAATCTGCGCCGGCTAGCCCTCTGCCCCTGCACTATGATTTGCGCCAATCGCAGAAACATTTCTGGTCTGTCCGAGGTCCATCTGAAGCTTCTCATTGGCGGCAGTTCGAGCTTGCGAGAGCTGAACCTGGCGGGCGTCAACCCTGCCTTCAACCTTGACAAGCCCTGCCTCAACGGCGTTTCTAACGGCACAATTCGCAGTTTGAAGGGCCGATTCACCGTCGACAACAACGGCTGCCCCCTCGGTCGCCTACTGCAGATCTTCCCAGCGCTTGAGAAGGTCACCTTCGTCGATCCGATGGGCTGCCGTGTGAGCGACGCCGTAGCCGAGATGGGCACCTGGCTTCAGCGCTTCCATCAGGAGAATCGATGTCTCTCGGTCGAAGTGGACACTGGGAAAGCGGCGGCGTCGATGGAAGAGAAGAAGGAAGAAGCGGCGCGCTGGCTGGGCTTCTTCTGCATCGGCAACGACGGCAACGGAGTGCGCGACCAGAGCGGCGCCATCTTCACCAGCGGCTCGCGCTTCCTCTTGGCCGACGAGGTCAGCCGTCACCAGCTGCGCTGTGGCAGTGCTACGCTGAATCTCTCTTTGAGGTTTTGTTACTACTGAAGCTGATCGACCGTTGCCAGCTTCAATCGACGACTGCTGTAGTATCTACCCATTTCCCTTCTATCCTGCGATTTCTCCCGTAAGGTTGCGTTTGTTTTGCCGTCGTGCGATTCGTTGCCGTAGCCGCAGCAGTAACGGAGTTTGCGCACAGAATGACCGGAGGTCGTGATCGAAGTCGCAGTAGAAACGGCTGAAGTAGCACGAGTACTATACGCTGGATGACACAAGTGCTCTGTTCGTAACGGCGTTGTTTCTTCGCGTACTTTCTACAGTATATGTATGTTTGCTTGTTCTTTGCTGTGGCGCGATAGCTCTGTCTAGAGGTCGATTGAGAGATTGATCGAGATACTTTGCGTCGTACTTGTCGAACCTTTTCGAAGGTCGCTTGCTCGCTGAGCAAAGAGTGCGGTTGGTTTCCAAATTCCAATAGGTCAATCACGGCTGAATAACGGCAGGGCAGAGTAGGTAGTGCAATAATCACACCTAGTGCAGAGTAATATCTTCCGCGATATCATCGCTCTCAGACTGGTCCTTCTGAACTTGGGTTTCGTCGGCGGTTTCGGTAGTCACCGCTGCGCCCACTCCCACATCCAACTCCGAAACGGTCGCTTGGGCGATGCCCAGATTCGCCTGAATGGAAATCGCTGCATAATGGACACAGCACAACTTGTTGTAATCGCGAACCTTTCCCACGAATGTGGACATCCAAAGTCTGTCCGTCGGCAACGATTCCTCCTCCTCCTTTGTTGTCTCCTCGAGATCTTCCTCGGTGAATTTCGGTAGCGAAGGCGCTTCGGATTCCACAGCCACTTCTGTCGCGCTGCGGCTGGGGCGCTTGTGGACCTTCTTCTGTTCGTGTCGCCCTTTGACTTCGAGCGAATCGGATTCGTTGGCAATTTTCCGTTGTGGCGCTGGAACGATTTCTTCAGCTCCGTCTTCTGTGGTGGCCTTGCGCTCTCCCATTAGAGCCTTCCTTTTGTGCCACGCTCTTTGTCGAGGAAGCTGCGACTCTTGCTGTTTTGGACCCGTCTTTGTTTCCTGGTCATCCTCTTTTGAATCTGCAGGTGACGTTCTTATCTGTCGCTTCCGCTTCTGCGCCTTTCGCGAGCGGCAGACGAAGAGGAAGACGCCAGTGCACAACATCACCAGCAGCAGCAGACAACCCATCCCGATCAGCAGCGCCAGCAGCCAACTCGACTTGCCTTCCTTCTTTTCCTCCGCTTGCGTCGCCTTGGATCTTCTCCTTTCGGAAGCGGTCGATGTGCTACCATTGGCACCTCGGCTGGAGGTGGCTACCGCCTGAGTAGTGGCAGTGTCGTCGGCTGCATCTTGACTGACACTTGTTGCTGCTGAAGTCGTCAACTCGTGTTGAACCGTTGAGTTAACTGTCATCGTGGTGCTTCCGTCGTCCTTCGCAGTTGTTGTTGTCGTTGTCGTCAGTGGGAACGTCTTAGTTGCAATCCTTGTCATGGTTGTGGCCGTCGTTGTGGTGGTCACGCCCGTGGTTGTCGTGGTGATCTTTGTAGTCTTCGTCGTCGTCGTCGTCGTCGTCGCTCTGACGACCATTGTTGTGGTCGTCCTCGTGGAAGTTGTAGTCGTCGTCATTGTGACGGTCGTTGCCGTGGTCGTGGCGGTTGATGTGGTTGTTGTAGTCGTCGTCGTGTCGATCGTTGTTGTGGTCGTCGTGGTGGTCGTTGTAGTCGTGGTTGTTGCGGCGCTCCTTCGTGTTTCTGACGCTCTCTTGGGATCCATTCTGGTGTCATTGGGGCTGTTGCAGAATGGAGTGCTGCAGCAGCACAGCCACATCCCACTTGCGCCCTGCTCGTCACTCTCGAAGCAACCACGGATCTTGCGTCGAGCTCGTCGGTCGCACTGCGCCTGCCACTGCTTCATCGACGGCGAATCGGCGTGGTAGCCGTGGAGTTTCAGAGAATCCGTCTCCTTCCTCGCGTCGTAGCTGTTGACGCACCAACTCGGCTGCTCGTCGAGCACCAGCGGGATCATGTTGGGCGACAGGATGCAGCCCTTGTAGCTATGGGTTGCTCCCGATCCAAATATCACAACTCCTCTATGCTTGTGCAGATGGTTGGCGGCGTGGACGGCGGCGTTCCATTCGCCGGTCAAGCTGTTGCAATAGTCCTGACTGCAGGTGCACACGAACGGGTCTTGGCCGGACTTTTGTGGCAGGTCGCATCGATTGGACTGAGACCTCGTCAGAGCGCCTCGTATAAGGCTGAATTGCTGGCGCTTGGTTGCGGTTGCGCTGAAGCTACTGAAACACACCTTTCCCTTCTTTGTCTTGTTCACTTCGTTCGGTTCCCACTGCGCTTGGGCGATTTCACTAAAAGGAGTTGCATATACAGACGCTTGCCATCAACAACGACAACTGAGGCACCTGAAGCTGTAGTCCGCTGTGTAGCAGCGGTACTCTACTGCGCCGCGGCAGTAATAGCAGGCCGAGAGCAGCAGCAGAAGCGCCGACGTCGACTTCTTGGTCATCTTCCTCACTTCCTTCTCTTCTCTTTCTTCTATTCCTTCTCTTATCGCCTCTGTTTTATTTTATCATTTCAAAGACTTGGTCACTGTTGAGTGGCATATGTAGTAATGTGAAGGGTGTAGTCATATAACACCGCACGCACATTGAGCGACTGAACCAGCACTTATTACCGTACTTACACGTATATAAGTAGTACAGCACTCCACTGTCAACTAACTACAGTAAGTCGTTGGATTCATTAGAGCATGCCTAATGATCGAGATTTGGTAACCGAACAATTCAAACTATATAGTGTACATACTCGCAGTGTGTTTCGGTCGGAAGGCTTGTACCTACGCGACAACACCTTGTTTATGCCACCGAAACGTGTACCGACTAAACAGCCTACAGTATCATACAAAGGGCATCCAAAAGTTCCACTATCACGTCTTGAATTTTACGGCGCACTTTGTCGAATTCGCGTCTGTTCTTCTTCACACATCGGTCAGTCTTCTTCAATCGTCGAGTCCGTCTCGCCTTCGGGCGTCCCTTCCGAACCGGCCGTTGGGTCGGTGTACCGCTGAACGATCTCGGAATGTGACTGTTTATAGACGTATCCACTTGGAAAAGAGCACAAACACACCTCTGACGACGGCGTCAAAGAGAGGCTGCTGACGCCGGCTTTCTCGTCGCCCTTAGTGGTGGTCGGCGACCTCTTCTTCCTCTTCCCCTTCCTTCCTTCTTCTTCTTCTTCGTCCGTCGTCTCTTCTTCGGTGGAGTCCCATTCGGTGGCAGCGGTGGTCAGTGTTGTCCACGTCTCCGTCTCTGTAGACAAGGTCTCCAAGGGAAAGTCGTCGTAGTCGCCGTCGTCTGCTCCAACCCGCTTTTTCTTCTTGCCCTTCTTCTTCTGTGTTCCGGCCCAGAATCTGTCCATCTCATCAGGTTTGGTCTCATCGCGAGTGCGTTGGCGGCGCTTCTTGGCTTCTCGCTTTCGGTTGCGTCGTCTTCGGCAGCAGCAGACGATGAGGACGGGGCCGGCGACGATTGCCGTCAGCAGTACCCCCAGTAGAACGAGCGCCCACCACTGCTTCCACCACTGCGTCTCCTCAGCTGTCGGCGTGGTCGGCGGCAGTGACGACCTCGCAGTTGCTTCTGGACCTTCCGACGGCAGATTCGTTTCATTCACCTTGGTAACAGGGCTCTCAGCGATGGTCGTCAGCTGCCTGCTGCTGGTGCTGCTGTGGCCGACAGTCTTTGGCGGCTGTGCGGAAGTGGAGGTGATATGTGACGAGCGATGATACTGAGAACTGGTCGTCAGTACGGAGGTTGCTGCTCCTACTTCCGCCGTCGAATTTCGTTCTGAAGTGGACGCTGCCGAGGATGAATTCGACGATGCCTTCTCTGTCGTACCTTTCTTCATTCGCGTGGTTTCCGTCACCGCGACTGCGTGTGTCGTGTTCGTAGTTAGAGTCGCCGTCGCTCCCGACGGCGCCGTCGTCGTTGTCGTCGTCGTAGTCGCCGTCAACGTCGTCGATAAGTTGGTCTTTTTTGTAAGGAAAGCCGTCGTCGTCGTAATGTTCACTGTTGTCATGAAGGAAGCCTTCGTCGTTGTAGCCATGCTGGCTGTCTCAGCTGTTGTCGACGTCGTCTTGTCGTGCTCCCTCTTGGGATCCATTCTTTTGTTGCGGAGGCTGTTGCAGAAGGGACTCTTGCAGCAGCACAGCCACAGCCCCCTTTCGCCAGCGTCGCTGCTCTGGAAGCAGGCCTCGTCTTGATCCTGTCGGTCGCACAGCAGCAGCCAGCGCTGGAGAGCACTCGAGTTGGCGGGGTAGTCGTGCAGCTTCCGTAAACCTGACTTCGCGTCGTAGCTGTTGACGCACCAACGCGGCTGCTTGTCGAGCACCAGCGGGATCATGTTGGGCGACAAGACGCATCCCTTGTAGTGGTGGGTAGTGCCCGAGCTATACTCTACGACCCCTCTGTGTCCGTACAGATGCTTAGCGGCGCGAACAGCGGCGTTCCGTTTGCCGTTCAAACTGTTGCAGTAGCTCTCACTGCATAAGCACTGGAACAGCTCTTCGCCAGATGACTTTGTGTATTTCAAACTGCACTTATCCACTGAAAATTGCCACAAAGCTGCTCGTATGAAGTCGCCTTGCATTTCCTCGCTTCCATTCAAGTGGAAGGCACTGTAGCAAACTGTTCCATTCTTCGTCTCGCTGGCGTCGTCCGGTTCCCACTTCGTTCGGGCTGATTCGCTGAAAGCATTTAAGTCAAAGGTTCACGCGACTAACGGACTAACAGCAGTGGGAACTCAGGTAGACGCACCCGAAGTTATAGTCTCTGGTGTAGCACAACAGGTGGTCCGACGCTGCGCCGCGACTGTGGCAGGCCGAGAGCAGCGACAGCAGCAGCAACAGAAGCGCCGGCGCCGACTTATCCATCTTCTTCCTTCCCTTCGCTTGTCTTCTTCAACTGTTGGCTGCTTCTTTTAGAGATGTTACTGTTCTTGTGCGACTACGGTTGAAACACTATTCACACAAGTGAAGCTATTGCAGGAACGCAAATGGGCTGATGAACTAGTGTCTGGGTACTGTGCCTGCGGCGCTATTTTATAGCACTTTTGTACCAAAATAGGCCAAAATCGGCCAAAATTTTTGCCTGCAGCGCTATTTTAAAGTATTTGTGTACCAACATACGCTAAAATCGGCAAAAATGTTCGCCAGTGGCGCAAATTTTTTTATGTGCTTTTATAGCATCTTGGTCCCCCCCTGTGGCCTCAAAAATTCCGCCCCCGCCCCATTCCGAAATCCTGGATCCGCCACTGGTACCCAGGATGCATGTATTGGGTTTTTAGCGGGCAAAGCGGTTGCTCACAAGGAATGTGGTTTGGTAGTCCACTGGTCACTGGAGTAACTGTAGATCTGTCCTGCGCTTGCAACACACTTTGTCCTGTTCTGTAATCACAGCACGTCACGCTTGGATACGGTACCGTGAATTCTGCATTTGAATTTAGCAAGTGATTTGAACGGAAGAGTCCCTAGACGACTCGGTGGCGGTCATGGTTGTTTTCGCTATGAACAACAACGTCCTTCTATGGACGTGCGAACCTCAAGCGGTGTTAAAATCACAGGTCAATCAATCTTCTGCTTCTGTTCAGCATTCTGCAGTGTGGGTTGTTGTCTCGCTTCCGTTCAAGTCTTCGGAGTCGTAGGAAGGCGTCGTCGCGTCTGTTGTCTCGCCACTTTTGGCGCCACCGCTGCAGTCGTCGACGACCGTCTGCCCGATCGTCCACTCGCTCAGCGGCGCCGCGCCGTCTACATTTGGTGATGCTGAGACTGAAGGATGAACTATAGAAGTTCGGCCCTCAAACAGCACCTGTATCGGTGGAGTTGAGGGGCGACAGATGGACGACCGGCGGCTGACCCAGGAGCTCTGGAGTAATGGCGTCCTCTCCCCAGAGAACTTCTGCTTTGTCCTCCACGAATTCCTCCAACGTCCTTCGCGCTTTCTCAATTCGCCTTCGCTCCCTTTCGCTTTGCCTTCGTTGCAGCAGCCGCTTCGCTTCAGCTTTCTTCTCTTTGCGCCTGCCGTCTCTCAGCGCCCAGAGCACTGCAATTCCACTGGCGAGAGCCCAGCAGCCACTGGCGACAACGGCCGTCCACAGCCAAAATGGGACGCCCGATTCCTTCTCTTCAGCCACGGGAGGACATCCGTCGGTAACTTCGATCATTTCGTCGAACGGTGTCGTCGTTGAGACATCAATCTTTGGTGGTTTCTCGCTTGTCGTTGGCACAGCTGACGTGACGGCAGATTGGTTAGATCCCAACTCTGTCCAAGTTGAGTTCGCTGACGCAGTCTCCTTCTCTCTGTTGGTCGTTGTTAATGCGGTCCTTGTTGTGGAGCCGCCATCTATAGCTGTAGCTGTGGTGGCCGCTGTCGTCGTCGTCGTAGGGGTGAATTTGGTGGTCGTTGTGGTGGTGGTGGTCGTTGTAACGGCGGTGGTTGTCGTGGAGGTGGTGGCAGTTGTAACTGTGGCAGTCGTCGTCGTCATCTTCGTCGTAGCCGCTTTCGCTTCCTCGTGTGCCTTCTTGGGATTCATTCTGGTGTCACTGAGACTGTTGCAGAAGGGCTCTCTGCAACAGCACAGCCACAGGCCTCTTTCGCCGTCGTAGTCACTCTTGAAGCAGGGCTTGTCTCTTCCTGGTCGGTCGCACTGCCACTGCCAATCTTGCAGCGACGTCGAGTTGGCTGGGTAGTCGTGCAGCTCCAGGGCGCCCGTCTGCGGATCGTAGATGTTGACGCACCACGGCTGCTGGTCGAGTAGTAGCGGTACCATGTTGGGTGAGAGGACGCAGCCGTTGAATGAGCGACTTGTTCCAGTTTTGTTGTACCACAACACTCCCTTCGCTCTGTGCAGGCTGATGGCCGCCTGGATGGCCGCGTTGAAGCGTTCTTCTTCCATTCCGTTGCAGAGGTCCTTCCGGCAGCTGCAGACGAAGACCGCCAGTCGATGGCCGCCGGGGTACTGGTAGTAGGGGAAGCAGCCGATGCCAGGCTGCAGCTGCCCGTGAGCGAGGAGGCAGAGGCGGCCTCTGGCTTCTGGCATCACTTTGACGTTCTCCAACCAGTAGATGGACAAGCAGACTTCGCCGTTTCCCGTCGTCGTTGAGGAGATGGCGCTCAAATCTGCGACGGCGAATTCGCTGAAATAGTAGGCGCATTTACGAAACATAATCACAAGGCTAAAGCGAAATTCGCACTTAAACTTGTGGCATTTCCCATGGTTGGTGTTATCGTAGCACTGCACGTCGGCGGCAACGCGATGGCAACTCCAAAGCAGCAGCACAAACGTCGCCGATTTTCCCCGCATCTTCGTCTTCGTTCTTCTTCTTCTTCTTCTTTTGATCGAAAAAGTTTTGGGTTATTTATCTCTCTTCTGCTGCATTGATTGTAGGCGATCACCACCTAAATAGCGTACCGCACCTTGCTGTAAAAGAAGCGGTAGCTAGTTTCCCTCTAACCTGTATGTAGCCTAATACAATGTGAGGAACGTATCGTGCGTAGCTTGAGTGGGACAGTCAGTATTTTCAAACACCATTGTGCAAGGCACGGGTATCCACAGCAGCAGTCATTTACGTTATTGTATTGGTGTTTGGAGGTCGTGTTTGAGTGTGCCAAAGCGGACCATTCTTGCGCTCTGCTCTCGAAGCTCTGGCAGTGGCACCGACAATTTTGCCATTACCGTCCATTGAATGCTTCGAGATCGCTTCAGCTCTGAGGATGTCTGTGATAACTGTCGGCAAATGCATCGCCAAACGTCACATTGCGCCAGATCTCCGCTCCTCCAGAGATCTCTGATATGTGGTGGCAGTGAATGTACATGTGGTGATTTGAATCGTCAGAGTCTCGCACGGATGTCGTCTGTGCCGGCTACTGACCGATACGGTACCGTATGTTTTTGAAATTTGAACGCCTTAGTTGAAGGATTCCAACTTTCGTTCGTCGTTGTTTCGGCACAGAGTGAATCAGTTGCCGGTTCTGAGAGTCTGTGAATGTAAGTGGCGTGCAATGACCTCTCCCAGTCCCAGCTCGGCATCGCCGCAGTCCGTTCATCGCTTCCTGAACCTGCAGCCGCACTTGAAGAGGGCGATTGTCGACCAGTTGAAGACGTCGAAGGCGAAGGTCGAGACGAATCTGCTCTTCCGCCAGTTCAGGAATGTGGAAAACCACCCCGAGTACGCTTTCTTTTGTTGCCCCGCTGATGGTTTCAGTTTTGAACAGTGACGGGAATCAGGAATAATGCTTTCAGATCGTGGGCTCTGAAAAGCGCCACAGACCGGCTGAGCATTCGCGACGTTGGGGATGGAGACAAGATTAGTAGACGGGGGCAGAGCCCCTCGGGGCACTCCTCCCCTCTTTCAGAAGAATTTTGGGAGTTGAATCATGCTGCCCATTGATCAACGAGACATGCCAGTGAGGCTTAGTCGCCATTCTGATCGCAAAAGTAATAGCAAATTCGGAATTGTGACCCTCCAATACCCCACATTTGACATACAACACACCTAGCTTCAGCTGAACTGACACACACAACCAGGTTTTCCACTTGAGGGCACGTATGGTGGCAAGCAAATTCTTCAAAAATGGTCCCACACATCTCAAAACGAAAAGACAGCGTCACATTCGTGGTCAGCACCCCCAAAAAGTCGGAATCGAGTACCTACACTATAGGTGCCCTGGACAAATCCGGCAGCCAAAATTTTGAATTCAAATTTTCTGCAAAATACGAGTCGGACGAAAAAAGTGCTTACAAGAAAAACAACGTATATTTTGATGCTCTATCACGTGAAAGTCCAACTGACACCGAAATATCTTAACTGACCCCACTCTGCACCAAAATACCAAAAATTTGTCGAAAATTTTTAAATTTCTCGAAAAAACAATTTTCGACTGCCACCTTTTTTCGTTTCCCGAAAAGACATTCATAAGCACAAGAAATGTCCCAAACATCAGCGTAATTGATTAGCACAGCAAGAAATGAGAAACGCAGAATTTTGAAATTTTGACCAAAAAATCGGTTTTTGGCACTCCGCCCCGACGAAGTCGGCGGAGAGCAGTAGGCAACCGTAGGGAACAAGTTCTTTGTGCTCCCTCATAACTTTCGCTAGACTAAACCGATTCGCAAGCGGTTTTTTGCGTTCGATAGCCCTAGTGAATGCGCAGGCTGGAAAGAAACCTAGAAAATTCCGGTAGTGGGAAAATTTTTTGAAAATTCAAAAATTCAAATTTTTACTAAGTAAAAATAATTCAGCACCCCGCCATTTTCGCTACACTTGATCAAAATTCACCATTTTTGGATATGTTGTAGCCCTTGGGGAGGCGGACTTGGGAAATCAAAAGTTGGAAAATTTGGACGCGGCACGGCCGGGTTACGGTAGATTCAAATTTTGAGAACCCGATTCCGGCCGTTCAAAAAATCATATCTCGCGATTTACTGGGCGGATCGGGCTGAGATAAAATTTCCGGCCGGCGTCTGGATGTGCTCTTTCATTTAAGACCGAAACCGGCAAAATCCATCCAGCCGTTCGTGAGCTATGCGGTGCCAAAAGGTTTCCGTTGGGGACCAAATTTGGGGATTTTGGGATTTGGCCGGTTTTTTCGCCGAAACGCGTGGCTCTACCGGGAAACGGACACCGCCAATCGATTCTACGCTAAAATTTGGTCCGGAAACGTACTTTTCGGTTTTTCGAGCTACCGTAACCCGGCCGCGTCGGATTTTTGAATCCTGGGACGAAATTTTCAAAATCGAGTTGACAGTTGGTTCGGGGGTTTTCGGGGTCGGGGAGTTCGAATTTCGCGTTAGTTTTGCGATTACTGTTCACTTTCGACCCTCTTCGGATGGTTTAGGGTGGGTTTGTGGAAAAAATTTGAAATCCCGGGGTAGTATTGAGGTGCAGCGCGGTGTAGCGGGACCGTCGAAACAAGTTCAGACCAATAGGTTTAGGGCCATTTGACACCGGTTGTGTGCTTGCGAGCGCTCTTGGAGATGGCGAGCGCCATAATTGTTGCTTTGAAATGCCGCGGTGGTGTCGCCCTTCTGTGCTTAGCGAAGTCGGCCTCCTTGCCTGTTTCAGAAGCGCCATCTATTAGCGCGCTTCTTTCCAGCTCGGTGCACAGATGCGTCCTTGTGCGCGCGACTGAGCGTTTGCCAGTACATGGCCGTCGTTGTCGCGATGAAATCGCCGCGGATACGCCACGTAGCACGCAATGAGCGAGCGTAGGTCCAACGCGTTTTGATTGGCCGTCGGAGTAGGCGTGGCTTAGTTGCTTGTTGTTCCTTGCACCATTCCTCCGCGGAACGCGGAATTGGTCTTTATCTGGCATCTTCTAGAATTCTCTTGTGGAGGTACAGTTTGAAGATGCAGCTCGGTCGTTGTGTTTTGCTTTGGCGTAGTGTAGTATTCTAGAAATAGCTGCGGCGCTTACGCCTATCGGCAGCAGGGTCAAATTCGGGATTGTTGCGGCGAGCTTAGTGTGTTCTGTGTGAAGTGATTATTGTTTGCCTCCTTGCGAACTCGCCGCCAAATTCGCTTGTCGCTTGATAGCTTTGTGCGGCGCGCGCGCGCGTAGAATTGTTGTCACAGAGTGAACAGCGGTTGTAATCGAGCATTTTACCCAATTTAGGGTAAATCGTGCGACGCGGCGAGGCGCCCATTTCTCTCCCCAATGGGGACCCACTGTGCCCTGTGTGACAACCCTCCCCGCTCTCCCAAATAGACAAGGATGAGGCGCCGGTTTCCCGAGTTGCAGCAGATATGGGTGGCCATTTGTAGAAGTCGATCCATTGCCCAGAAGGTCCGGAAGCGAGTATTCAGAAGGGAATGCGCCAGGAAGAAGATTGCAGACAAGGACGTCGAGGTCCAGTTGGTCGTGTGTTCTACTGTTTCAAATGAGCGTTGGAGATATGCAGGTCGGAAATCCACCTTCGTTGAGTACAATTCCTCCAAATGTCGAACGTTTCCAGAGATTTCTGGACGAGGTCGACGGGAAGTCGAAGGCGAAGCGGCGAGGTCGTTCGTCCGCCGATTCTTCTACAGAGACGGAGCTGGACGATTCGTCCTCGGCCGACGAAGGAGGAGCGATTTCTGCCGACGAAGGAGAGGTGAGTACTATTCGAACATGCAGATTTGGAGCGCATTGGCTAACTGAAGAGGTTCAATCTTGTGTTTGGAAGAGAAGGGCGCTATACTAGTGGTAGCGTGTCATATTCTCATTGCTCGCGTGGTGTGGCTCTGTGATAGGGAACAGAAGAAAGCGACGTTTCTAAGCCGCCGGCTCCAGCGCAGTTCCTCTGCCGACGGGGCAGAGGGTCGCAGAGGCGACTGGTGGAGTTTCCGCTGCCAGTAGTAGCAGTAGCGCCGATTCTGGTAAATCAGCTGCTGACGGCAGGGCAACAACATCGGCACCGCCGGCGCCGTCAGCCACCGATACGCTTGTTGCTGATTTGGTGCAGCGGATTCCCGGTGAGAAAAAGTCGCTTATCAGCTGCTGTTAGTTCTGGTGCGAATGTCGCATGAATGTAGGATAGATACACTTGATTAACGCACGCAAGAGATTAAGTTTTTAGAAACAAATTTTTAGGAGGTTGAGCCTTAAAATGTTTGTCTGCACTAAGACGCAGCTATGTGTGCATCATTAACGTCGAAAACCGTGATTATCGATCAATTTTAGCCGCTATCGGCCACTGCTGCACTTGTCGCCGATCTGTTGCAGCGTATTCCCAGTGAGAAACACTTGTTAGCGGCTGGGTCTTCCGGCGCGAGTAGATGTACATACCATTGATTAGCGCTACCAAGTGAATAGTATGTGATTAGTCGTATGTAGATATGTGGCAGCGTAAGACGCAGACAGTTATTCCTGCATGTCCCGTGAAAATTTGAGCGTTGCGCAGAGACGAAGCCAAATTTTGCTGCCTTTGATTCTTTCCGCGTGATTACAATACCTGCTTTATTGGCCTTGTGTCACGTTCAGGGCTGAAAACACTTGTGCTGTCTGGCGAACTTCCCAAAAGGCTGCTTGAGTTGCAAGAATTAGTCGGTAGTCAACGCGGCAGGGCAGCAGCGACTGCAGCATGGAATCGCTTTCGTAATTCGTTCTACTACTGGGAGAAAGGGAGCAAATGTTCGAGTGACGATCGAAAGGTTCTTCATTCAACGGCTATATTGTAGTGCTTGATTCTAAGCGCGCCAATATTGGTATGGCGATTTAGGCTGCCTTCGTGGTCATAAGGGAGTCGCTTTGCTTGGGTAGCAGCTCGTCTACTGAATCGAGCAGCGCTGACGAAGTCGAGTCGTGCCCGGCAGTCGACAACGTTGCAGTTATCTCCTGCTCGTCCACGGCTTCAGCGCAAGCTCGCTCTCCTGGGCTTTCTTGTACGTGGCGAGTTGTTCCGTCAAATAGGTATGCCAACTACTGAGTTAAATGGCGCGAGCGTTGCAGGCCAGCCTTCGGTCTCCCAGCTGGTTCTCTCTGCAGAGAAGGAGAGAAGGCGAGAACTGGTGGGCAGAATGAGTCGCATGCTCAGCAGAATGGAGCTCCTGACGAGCGCGTCTGCCACCACTGGAGGAGTGGATTTGTGCCAAGTTGGCGCCTCCCCTATTTAGACATGATGCGTTCTAACAATGCTGGCTTTAGCTATTCAATCGACCAATGAGTGTTTCAAATTGTGAATCGCGATCAGAAACATTTCTGCTGTTCATAATGGTACATTGCTACTGTAAGTGCCTACTCCACAAGGTGGGGGGGGGGGGGCGAGTGGTATTGAGTACCCTATGTACGTTCAGCTGAGGCACTTAGTTGCTTAGTGGCGGTTGGTTCTGCTGAGGAGTTATGGTACGTCTGCTGGCTCCAGGCGTTGGGGTCAACAAAGCCCCACTGTCCCTACGTGTTACTGGAGGGCAAGGCCAAGGAGCAGGCCTATACGCTGTCCGCCCTTCCTGGGCGCAACAAAGAGGTGGAAATCGGGCAGGCGTGCGAGCAGCGTCTGCCGATCGCCGACAGAGTGGCCCTCATTTCTGTTTCTGGTAGGCAGATTAGCGGAATGGTAGTTCTAGTGTGCGTTTGACATCGGAGAAATGTCTTGCCATTGCGTCCAAGGAGTAGACTGGATTCTAATAGTGGCAACCGTCCAACTCACTTTCCTGGCCGATTCGTTGTTTGAACCTTTGTTCAGCGGCAGATGACATGGACAGAGTATTGAGGAGGGCCAACGACCTGGACCAGTGCAAGGCGTGGTGCCTGCTGGCGAAGGAAAAGGAGTGGCTGACGACGGACGCCATCTCCATGGGAATCAAGGAAGTGGAAAGAGCGAGGGAGGACAGCGCGGCTGTCCTCTCCCAGCGCGTCGTCGTCGAGACCCACCATCTCGTGAAGGATCTGCTCATGAGAGCCAGGCATGTGGTCTTCAGTTATTATTGTGATTTGTGCTCCCTCCCCCCCCCCCCCCCCCCTCCGCCAATTCCCGTCGGAAAACCCTGGGCTCGCCACTGCTCTAAGACTTTGAGACGACTGCAGTTGAACACATGCAGTGGATGGGTCGGTCAGATATAAGCATTCGCAGGAGGCCAAACGACAGTCTCTGGATAAGAGCAGCGGGCAGTTTGCTGGCAACCTGGAAGGGCCGTCTGGACAGGCAGCCAGCAGTGCGAGACAAGACTGCTCTGTGGAAGTTGTTCGCTCAGACAGTTCGGCACGTCTACTTCCCTGTTCACGACACCCTGCGACGTGGTGACGTCGACGGCAAGCTGGGGGGCCATTGGCTGCTGGCCGCTGCCCGTCGCCCAACGGAAGCGCAAGATGGGGCCATCCTATTTCTCGATCCCATGGGCGAATTCCTCCATGGAAGAGGTGTTGTGGAGCGGATCAGGGGGCTTCTCTACTGGGTAGACAAGGAACGGTTTCCCCCCTCGCTGGAGCCAAGCAGCGAGCAATGTGGCTACCCTCTCGTCAACGTGGTGCTGGGCGCGCCGCAACTGCCGCTGGGCTTCCGGCCACAGATCGACGGCAGTTCCTGTGGCGTTCTCGTGGTAAGTGTAGGTACACATCTGAGTAGTCGTGGCCTCGTTGTGTCCACCTGGTGAAGATGTGTGACGCAATTACAGATCCGCTACTTCGAAATCCTGTTGGACGGAGAGGGCAGTCCGCTTCACCTGGCCCAAGGACTAGGCAGCCAGGAGCCGCAGCCTGAAGAACTGCGCACCAGATACTCCGACCTGCTCCTCGAGGGTTCTGACAAGTTCAGGGGGCCCGTCGACCGCATCTTCGAGCCATTGAAGGGCATGATTGGAGTCGACGCAGTAAGTTGTCTGTCGTTCGTGAAAGAAATTTATGTGATTGAATTTGTGAGGATGCCTGGACATGAATCCTAGACCTGCGTATGACATAACTGCTAGCTATTGTAGTATTGCTGTGTGTTCATATGTAGTTATTCATAGTCAGGTTTAGGACGTTTGGGCGCCGCCGTTTGGGCGCCGCCGTTTGGGCGCCGGGGAGGTTTGGGCGCCAGACTCAGACAACGAAAATTGACTCACCTAGTCTTCCGCAGAAAGGCTGCCGATGTCGTAGTCCAGGAAACAGCTTCGGTCGCGCCTGCGGCGCAGCCCGAAGCTGATTCCCCGGACTACGACATCAGCAACGTTTCGCGTGTGCCGTAGCCTGCGGAGACGAATGCTTTACTAAGCATAGGCTTGAAAATAAGCCTAAGCGTAAGCCAGATCTAATGATAAGCCCGAGCCTGAACTTAGCCAAGGCTGAAGCAGAAAGATGTCTGAAAGACAAATGACACGGTCCCGTTTCAGTGAAACTCAAAATACAATACAAGGCAGCGGCGCCCAAACGTCCGGCGCCCAAACGTCCCATTCCGTTCATCGCCACAGAGACACAAAAGGGGACTTAATGTAGAGTTTTGAAATTCTGTCGATTGCAGACGCCGTATAGCAGAAGGAAGGAGAAACGAGCGATTCAATCCCTGAACAGGCAGTTGGGACGGCAAGGCGCGAAGAGGAAGATACGGTATTTGAAGGTAAGAAAGAAGGGGGGGGGGGGGAGGGGGGGTGGTAAAGCTGCATTGGTGATCACATTGGCTGTGTGCGCAGGAGAGAGACGCCGTGCAGAGCTCTGGCGCCAGTTCGGGCAACGAAGGAAGAAGGAAAAGACCAAAGGTGGCGGCTTCTCCTTGCCGGCCAGGGCAGGGGACTGAAGAAAGGTCCGACGACAGCAGCGCCACCTGTGAGGACTCCACCGACGATGACGACCCTTGTGATGCTCTTCAGACGGTGAGTACAGTAGAAATTGAAAGTCGATTGGATAGGTGACGTGGAATACCATTATAGATGCTGAGTGAACTTTGTTGATGTGTTACAGCTGGTCAGTGATAGTGGTGGCACGGGAACTGTGGACTCGTCGGAACGGCGACAGATAGAGAAATGCATTGAGAAATACCAGTGGCGAGCGGCACAGACGCCGCGGTTCCCCTGCAGTGTTTGCTTTCGGACGTTCTATGAGTGGTCGGTCAGGAAGCTCAACAGCAACACCCCCAAAGAGCAGCTGGAATGGAACCTGTTCCAACGCTTCATTCACCAGCACCCGCTAATTCCTGGCCCCATTTTCTACATCTGCCGAACGTGCCACGATACCATCAAGAAGAGCCATGGTACCAGCGGCCCAGTGCTGGAGGCGATTCCTGGCACTGCCACCTGGTTGCCAACTGAGGACGAGCAGCCCGAGGAGCTGAAGGGGCTGAATCCCATGGAGGAGCAGCTGATCGCCGCCCGCATCCTTTTCCACAAGATGACCTGCCTCCCTGCTGGAGGCCAGTTGAGGCTCGACGGCCCCATTGTCAACGTCCAGGCCGACTTCTCACAGTCGGTGGCACTGCTTCCCAGGGACTTTGACGATGCTCAGGTGTCTGCTCGGCGCTTCCTTCCTTTGGCTGTTGTTGGTGGGGAACGGTCGAAGAGAGGCCTTCCAGGTGTTGGTGGTTGACCT
>JASAMZ010003687.1:0-18273 GCA_030248115.1 Linhomoeus sp. GSCO2_2
AGAAGGCGAAGAAGGAGCCGGCGCAGCTCCCGGCCGTCCCCAGCGACGCCTCCATCGACAATCTCAAGTCGTCGACCTCCGTGCAGCCGTCGCCCTCCGTCGACGACAGCGTCGATTCCACAGGCGTAGAGTCCACTCAACCGGCGGAAGAAGCCGACGACTCTGCGCCAGTGCAGCAGACGGTCGAAGAGAGCCAGCCGCACTTGGTTGGTGGTCGTTCTTATGTCGGTTTGCTAGCTTTAGGCCACAAGAGTGGGACTGGAAGAGCGTGTGTGCCGTTTTAGCAGAAGTGCGTGGAGAAGATCATGCTGGTTCGCCAGCGGAAGAACAGCGAGCACGAGCGCGGGCGCCACCCGTCTTCCAAAGACGGCGACCAACACCACCCCCATCAGCTTCACCATCCCGATCAGCAGCAGCAACAACCTGCCAGCGAGGTCAAGCCCGACATCACCTCGCCCATTCCCCCCGTCGACGAAGATGGCGTCGAGGAGTTCTATGTCAAGTACAGACACTGGTTGGTTCATTGGCGGTGAATTGACTGTTCTCAATATTCGCTTCAAAGAAGCCTGACCTTGTCCCAATCAGGTCCTACCTTCACTGCGAGTGGAGGACGCAGGAGGAGCTGGAGGCGCTCGACAAGCGCGCCACGCAGAAGATCAGACGGTTCAAGCAGAAGCGAGAGCAGGCGACCACCATCTGGGACGAGGTGGGTGCAGGACGATAACGAACTTATCTGGGCGCTGTAATGGGATAATCCTATGGATGGAAGTCGTCTCACTTCAGCAATACGACGAGGACGAGCCCTTCAATCCCGACTACATCCAAGTCGAGAGGGTCCTTGACGTGAACACAGCTGAAGAGCAACTGCCTCTGGAAGAGGAGGAGGAGGAAGCTGAAACTCAAGCGGACGTTCCCGCCGATCCTCAGGAGGAGCAGAAGGAAGCCAAAGTGGAGGAAAGCATGGAAGTTGACAATGAACAGGAGAAGAAGACGGAACCTGCCGGCTTGGAAGCAGAGCAGCCTGAAGCGGAGGCAGAACCGCCTGTCGCTGACGACGCGACGGAAACCGCTAGCGTTGAACCTTCCAAAATGGAGGAAGAAGCAGACGAAACAGTCGCCAAAGCGTCGTTAACAGAAGTAGAGGGCGCGGCGCATCCTCCAGCAAGCAGTGACGAGACTGAGACGACTGAAGTGGGCAGCGAACCAGTCGAGGCGACCGAAGCCCAACCTGTGGCGATTGTGGCGAAGCCGAAGCGGACGAAGACGGAGCTGGTGACGCGCTACCTGGTGAAGTGGCGCTCGCTGCAGTACGAGGACTGCACCTGGGAGCTAGACAAGGACGTGGACAACGACAAGGTCGACGAGTTCGCCAACAGACAGGCGCTGCAGCCCAGAGCGGTGCGTTCCATACCGTTAATACAAAAGTTTTCGCTCGAATAAGCCCCCTCCCTCCAATAGTTCCCGCTTCCCCCGGGATGTTTAAAAGCCCCCCTCCAATAGTGTCCCCTACTTTGTGTACTATACAGCTTGTTGTGTAAGACATCCTGTACGCCTTTGTACTGTACTGTAGTACTGCTACAACTACTATGTGGCAAATATGCCTGGAGTACATGGTATGTCAAGGATGTTCAGTTCGCGGAAGGTGTATTCTGTATGACATGCGCACATTTTGTGTACCTTGGGCCACCGTAAGAGGGGTCGACATACAAAGCCCCCCCTCGCTCCAAAAGTACCCCCATAGAGGCAGGTTGAAAGAATAAGCAGAGTGCTTACGGTATGCGAGGCGTTCGCGAGTGAAGCTTTTCTGCCGACTGTTTGTCTTCAGAAGGAGAAGGGTCGTCCCAGCGCGGGCGACTGGCGCAAACTGGAGCCTGAGGAGTCTGTGTTCAAGAACGGCAACGAGCTGCGCGACTACCAGCTCGAGGGTCTCAACTGGCTCCTCTTCTGCTGGTACAATCGGCAAAACTGCATTCTGGCAGACGAGATGGGTGGGCGCTTCTCTGGAGCTTCCTCTGATGGAATCAACTTTGGTCAATGCTCACCTCCGTTACGTTTGCAGGTCTGGGCAAAACAATTCAGACGATCACGTTTCTGATCCGCGTCCAGAAGTGCGGCATTCGGGGCCCTTTCCTCGTCATCGCCCCCCTCTCCACCATCCACAATTGGCAGCGCGAGTTCGAGAGCTGGAGCGACATCAACGCTGTCGTCTACCACGGAACGTGAGTCGACTGGGCGGCGATCGGAATTTTGGTTGTTTCCCTGGTAGATAATTAGGCTGAACGAACTTGGGTGAATCTCGTGTACCTTCCTACGTCATCTAGCGACCGGTCTGGCACTTTGCAGGTCCATCAGCCGCCGAATGATCCAAGAGTACGAGATGTATTTCACGGACGAGAAGGTTGGTGGCTAAGCATCGTCTCGTCATACTCGCCAAATCAATCTTTGTTTCACTCTTGCAGTCGGAGCGCCGTCTGAAGGGCTCCTATCGGTTCGACGTGCTGGTGACGACGTACGAGATGGTGCTGGCCGACTGCGAGCTGCTGGGCGAGATCCACTGGCGCGTCGTGGTCATCGACGAGGCGCACCGACTCAAGAACCGCAACTGCAAACTCCTCACTGGGCTGACCAGCTTCAAGACCGAGCACCGGGTGCTGCTGACGGGGACGCCGCTGCAGAACAACGTGGACGAGCTCTTCAGCCTGCTGAACTTCCTGGAGCCTCAGCAATTCGGCTGCAGCGAAGCGTTTCTGGCGGAGTTCGGCTCCTGTCAGACGGACGACCAGGTACAGAAGCTCCAAGAGATCCTCAAGCCCATGATGCTCAGAAGGCTAAAAGAGGACGTGGAGAAGGCTCTGAAGCCCAAGGAGGAGACCATCGTCGAGGTGCGCAGACGCGCGTATTCCACTGTATTGTACTTGAGTTCAAATTCTACACTCGTCCAATGCTTGCCCCATCTGTAACAGCTCGGTTCGAAGGTTGTTCGACGCTCCATTCTGCGTATTTCCTCAGGTGGAGCTGACCAACGTCCAGAAGCGCTATTACCGGGCCATTCTGGAGCGCAACTTCTCCTACCTGATCAAAGGTGCCTCGGCCCCCTCCCTCATGAACACCATGATGGAGCTGCGCAAGTGCTGCAACCACCCCTTTCTCATCAACGGTAGGCGTTGAACGCGTTGGTAAAATGGACGCATACAATGAGTCACTGGGAAGATTGTGGCGTGATCGATTGCGGATATGATGGTGGCATGTTCTGCGAACCTGTGAAGGGATCGTATCTGTATTGCCGCTCACTTTTTGTCACTCCTTTTGCAGGGGCGGAGGAGGCGATCGTGGCGGAGTTCAGCGGGGACACGGTGACAGCGCTGGTGCAGGCGTCTGGGAAGTTGGTCCTGATAGACAAGCTTTTGGCGAAGCTGCGTCAGGACGGCCACAAGGTGCTCATCTTCTCCCAGATGGTGCGCTGTCTCGACCTCATCGAGGAGTACCTACTCAACAACAAGTGCGAAGAGGGATTGGATTCACTCAGTTCCTGCGTTAGTATTACTCCACAATATTGGCATTGGAATGACAGGTACCCCTACGAGCGAATCGACGGCAACGTCAGAGGCGATCTGCGCCAGGCGGCCATCGACAAGTTCAGTCGCAAAGGTGTCGTGAAGAATTCAGCCAGTGTTGGCCAATTGGTGATATTGCAAGCTCATCGTACCTTCACAGACTCGGACCGCTTCGTGTTCCTGCTGTGTACTCGGGCCGGCGGCCTGGGAATCAACTTGACGGCCGCCGACACCGTCATCATCTTCGACTCAGACTGGAATCCTCAGAACGATCTACAGGTCTGTCTGCTTCTATTGTCTTGATATCAGTATGCAGAAATATCTTGTAAAACCGCCTGTTGTCTGTGTTTAGGCGCAGGCCCGTTGCCACCGCATCGGCCAGGAGAAGTTCGTGAAGGTCTACCGGCTGATCACCCGGAACACCTATGAGCGCGAGATGTTCGACAAGGCCAGCATGAAGCTGGGATTGGACAAGGCCGTCTTGCAGTCCATGGGCACCAAGGAGAACCTCGCCGCCGTCAGTATTACAGTACACATGCTTGGTTACAGTAACTCGCCTTAATGTTAGAGGATGCGAAACGAACAGTAGAAGGTCGACACTTTGAATTACCTTGCCGCCTTGTGAAGTAGGATGGAGCTGTGATTTTTCAAACCCAGTTGCGCCAAAACGGTCTTCAGTATTTATGCGGCTAGCTTGCGCCTTTCTGTAATAGCGTCTCTAGAATGTGGCGTGGTCTCTCGTCGCTTGCGCAACATCCATCGGCCAGTCGCCACTGTGTGCTTGTGGCGTTTCAGCAGCTGTCGAAGAAGGAGGTGGAGGAGCTGCTGAGGAAGGGGGCGTATGGGGCGGTGATGGACGAGAGCAACGAGGGGGACAAATTCAGCGAGGAGGACATCGAGACCATTCTACAGAGGAGGACCACCACTGTGACCGTGCAGGCTGGAGTCAAGGGCTCGACATTCGCCAAGGCTTCCTTCAACGTCTCCACCAACAGGGAGGACATCGACGTCAACGACCCCAACTTCTGGCAGAAGTGGGCCAAGAAGGCCAACGTCGAGGCCCAAGACCCCAACGTGAGAGACGGCCACTACCTCCTCCTCCCTCCCTCCCCCCCGCCCCCTCCCTGCGTCCCACCGCCCTCCGTCCTTAGCTACCTCCCTCCCCTCCCTCCCTCCCCCCCCCCCCCCCACAATTTCTTCCTTCGTAGGCGGAGCTGATCGTCTACGAGCCGCGCACTCGTAAGCGTCGCTTCGCCGAGGAGATGTACAAGATTTCGGAGGAGTCGAGCTCCGACTCCGACGGCACCAACTCCACCAGCAACGGAGGCGGCGGCGGCAGCAGGCGGAGGAAGCGCAGGCGCGCCGGCGAAGACACCTCATACGCGCCAGACGAGCTCGCCTTTACCAAGACCGACTACTTCAAAGTGGAGAAGAATCTGGGAATGTTCGGGTGAGAGCAGTTGCTGTGAGAGAGTTCTGGTTCTTTGACTTGCTCATGGTGCATCTTGTGTCGTCTCTCAGCTGGGGTCGCTGGAAGGAGATCCTGGAGCGGTGCGACTTCAAGCAGGAGCTGTCGCAGGGCGACATCGAGCACATGTGCCGAACCGTCCTTCTGCACTGCCTGCGCGAGTTCTCCGGCGACGAGAAGGCGGGTGGAGCTTCCGTCAGTCACAATCAGTCTCCATCGAACATTGTGTCGAGCATACTTCTTTCTCAGATCCGCGACTTCGTCTGGGAGCTGATCTGCCCCCGGGACAGCACGGGCGCCGTCGACAATTCCGCCGACGTCGAGATGGAGCGCACGATGAAAAGTGCGCTAGTGACAACTGAACTGGAATGAGTTATTCCTGTCACTGTAAACGCCTGTTGATTTCAGAGAACGCGCAGAAGAAGCAGCGTCGCAGCGGCCGAATCGGGAAGGAGTCGGAGGCGCAGCAGCAGCAGCCGCCGACGGAGGAGGACGTGGTGAAGTCGCGCTACCACCGAGGCTGGGCCGCCCTCCCCGCCTACAATCCTCCTTCGCTGGCCGTCGACTACGCCTACCAGCGACACCTGCAGAGACACGCCAACAAGTGCGCTCGGGTTATACTGTGCAAGTGTTGAACAGCGAAGTGCCGTAGTAAGTAACGGTAGGAATGAGCGCTGGTCGCGTCAATTCGCGTCGAGCGCCTGGGTTCAACGCGCGCAAATACCGACAGAAACTGTACTGTCTACTGCACTGTGTACTGTACTGCGTACTGTAGTGTGTACGCACTGCGTACTGAACTGTGTACTGCACTGTGTACTGCACTGTGCACTGTACTGTGCACTGTACTGTACTGTGTACGGTACTGTGTACTTACCTGTACTGTACGGTGTGGTGTACTTGTACTGTGTACTATACTGTGTACTGTACTGTGCGGTATACTTTTGGTTCAGGGTGCTGTTGCGAATCCGGCTGCTCTACTACCTGGAGCAGGAGGTCCTGTGCGAGGACGTCTGCCAGCGACTGCTCGCCTCCGAGCCGGCTGACGCCATAGCCATAGACATACCCTGGCATCCGGAGTTGCCCGCCGACTGGTGGGACACCGACGCCGACAAGTCACTTCTCTTCGGCATCTACAAGCATGGTGAAGAAGGAAAGAAATGGTGCTGATTGCCTCTAAATTCTGATTTATGTCTCCCACTGTAGGATTCGAGAACTTCGCCGCCATGCGAGACGACCCCAGTCTGTGCTTTCTGGAGCGCTGCGGCCACTCCGAGATCTACCTGGCCAATCTGAAGGCCGAACAGGAAGAGGCCGACGCTGCCGCTGCAGTAGAAGACGGAGAAGCGGACGATAAGAAAGCGGAAGAAGCAGCAGATGCGCCCGACCAACAGACTGGAATCGAGGAGGAGGTGAATTGAGTGGAACTGTGGAATGGAGATCTTCTGCTACTGTCATACTGTGTATTCTACGCATGGGATGTAGGTACACAATACTGGTCTATATGGTCGAGATTTCTAGATGGTTCTTTCTATGTGTGTGTTTAGGGCGAAGTCGACGAAGACGAGACGGAATCGCGAAGCAGCGATAGGCGCTCGAGCAAGCGCAGGAAGGGCAAGTCGAAGGCGAAAGCGAAAGCCGAAGTGAAAACGGAGCCGGCTCATCTCATCGAGGATCCCGGCCTGTTGCCCTTTCCCTCTGGCGCCGAGTTGAACGCCCGCTTCAGAAGGCTGATTACCCTCTATCAGAGAAGCTCCAAGATCGCCCTGGTCAGAGAGGAGCAGAAAGCCAGGGTGAGAGCTAGAGATGTAAACCAGGCAAGTCGTCCGGGGGACGCAGTATACTCCACAAATTTGAACTCCTACGCACGGTGACTCATCTGCTGTTGTGGCCTCCCGACACTCCCAATCGGAAAACTAATGCCGAATTCGTGATCTACATCCCAGAATACCCCAGAATCAACATACAACACCCCTAACTTCCTATGGACTAGCAGAAACGAAATTCTGCAGTTGGGGGACTGTAGGTACGTTCAAACATCATCTATACACTGAACGGATGCCAAATTCGTAATCAGCGCCCTCGAAAACCCCGAAATCGAGTATAATGTCGCGAAAGTGGACCCGACACCCAAAATTCAAACCGACGCGGCAGGGATACTGTAGCTCTGCAAATTTTTCAAAAATACTTTTCTGGGCCAGATTTAAGCGCAGAATCGTTTGAAACCACTTTTGGAACGATTGGGGAACGCATTCGAGCGCTATAGACGCCGAAATGCGAAAATCTCAATTTTCGACCCCGGAGTCGAAAAAGTCGCAGTGTAAGAAAGTTTTTTGTCTTTCGCCCGATTTTCTCCGTTCATGGCTCATTCGATAGAGGACATTTGGGAAGGAGCAACAAGAGTGGTCTCGCCGCTCTAGCTGCTACCTAGCTCGCACAGCAGCCCGTCAAAGTCGACCCGGGGCCAAAATTCGCGAATTTTTCAAATTTGGCGCCAAAATGGGTCCCGCAGCGATCCAATTCTTTTTTTCCGTGTTCGGCACTATCGAGTACTACAACATATCAAAAGATAGTATATACCATTATATGCAACTTTTTCGAGTTCTACCTTGACTGACGCCTGTCGATGTGTCAGTGGCATGTCTGCTCCCTGGTGCAGACATGCCACTGACAGATCGACAGGCGTCAAACAATAACTGCACAGCTGACGGTTTCCTGGAGTTCTACCTTGTTTAACCCATTTTTCAGTACTTTGAAAATTCAAATTTTTGAATTTCCCGCCAACGGGGTCCCGCAGCGTGACCCCATATGACGTGCAGGTTGCCCACCTACTAGGCCTACCCAACGCAAAAGACCGTTTGCAAATCGGCCGCTTCACGCGCGAACGCCGTTGACTCAAAGTTTCTGCGTTTCGCGCACAAACGCTATATACTCCACACTTTTTTGTGGAGTATAAAGATTTATTTTTCAAACCCAATTTTTTCTTCAAACCAGGCAAGTCGTCCGGGGGACGCAGTATACTCCACAAATTTGAACTCCTACGCATGGTGACTCCTCTGCTGTTGTGGCCTCCTGGCACCCCCAATCGCAAAAGCAATGCTGAATTCGTGATCTACATCCCAAAATACCCCAGATTCGACATACAACACCCCTAGTTTCCTATGGACTCCGGGAACTGAAATTCTGCACCTGGGGTACGGTATCATGCGAATTCGTCATAGGTACGTTCCAACATCATCTAAACGCTGAATGAATGCCAAATTCGTAATCAGCGCCCCCGAAAATCCCGAAATCGAGTATAATTTTGCCAAAGTCGACCGGACACCCAATATTCAAATGGACGCGGCAGGGTTACTGTAGCTCTGCAAATTTGTCAAAAACACTTTTCTGGACCAGATTTCAACGTAGAATCGCTTAAAACCACTTTTGGAACGATCCGGCAACGCATTCGAGCGCTACAGACGCTGAAACGCGAAAAACGCAAAATTCGACCCCGGAGTCGAAAAAGTCGCAGTGTAAGAAAGTTTTTTGTGTTTCGACGGATTTTCTCCGTTTATGGCTCATTCGATAGAGGACATCTGGGAAGGAGCAACAAGAGTGGTCTCGCCGCTCTAGCTGCTACCTAGCTCGCACAGCAGCCCGTCAAAGTCGACCCGGGGCCATAAATCGCGAATTTTTCAAATTTGGCGCCAAAATGGGTCCCGCAGCGATCCAATTCTTTTTTTCCACCCTCGGCCCTATCGAGTACTACAACATATCAAACGATAGTATATACCATGCAACTTTTTCGAGTTCTACCTTGCCCAACCCAATTTTCAGTACTTTGAAAATTTAAATTTTTGAATTTCCCGCCAACGGGGTTCCGCAGCGTGACCCCATATGTCGTGCACGCTGCCCACCCACTAGGCCTACCCAACGCAAAAGACCGTTTGCAAATCGGCCGCTTCACGCGCGAACGCTATCCGGTCAAAATTTCTACTTTCGCGCACAACCGCTATATACTCCACACTTTTTTGTGGAGTATGAAATTTTTTTTATTTCAAAAGTACTAGGTCCGTGTACCAAAGCCTGCCATAGGGTGCTACAGTGTTATAAGATATGCAAATGGTACTCAGCCTCTGCAATGCACGGCAGAGTGGTTTAGATGGTGTACAGCGATATTTTAACCAAAACTGACAACAAAATGTGAAAACCATCTTCACTTGTGACACTCTGAGGTGCCCGTAGGGCCGAAACTGGTGCATTTTGGTCTTCATGATGTATATAATTCTGCGCTTAATAATGAACTGTCATGTTCACGTTTGCTAAATTGTGGAAGATTTTGCTACCAACATGGCAACTTCTACCCACAATCCAGAACAATTCAATTGAAAAAAGTCGGCCGACTTTTTTTATAAAGAAACTTTTTTTCGAAAAAATTAGGAAAAAACTTTGCGTCTCTAGTGAGAGCACGCTGCTACGTTTTCTCCTGCACTAAGTTTGTCGACTTGCAAAGATGTAGGAGCCCAACTAACAAGTCTGTTTACTTTTGATGTGGACTATTCGGATTGCGATGGATCTTGTCAGGCCGGCTAGAAACCACTTCTCTTTTAGCGGAACCAGCGTCAGGAGCAGATCCAGGCGATGCTCCAGGAGCGGGAGCTGCGCCGCATGGAGGAGCGACAAAGGTAGCAAGCAGTTCTCATATGCCAAAATTCAGTCGAATCAAACTGCCTTTGTCAAGAGGCCAATTGTTACTCGCTATTGCAGGTGGTCCCGTCGCGAAGAGCAAGACTTCTACCGTACCCTGATCAGCTACGGTGTGCTGGAGGACGACGCTAGTGGAGGGGAGCTTCGGTGGGAGCGCTTCCGCCAGCTCGCTAGACTGGAGTCGAAGTTCGACCAGACGCTGACCGACTACTGCACCGCCTTCCTGGCCATGTGCAAGCGCGTCTGCCGCAAGCCCATGACCAGGGCGGAAGGTGCGAAGTTTGTTGGTGGTTTTGTCACACACAGCATTACTGCCAAACTGACGTACTTTATTCCCCATAATACTACAGAGAGCCTGTCGACCATTCCCGAGAGCCTGAGCGAGGAGCGCTGTAACAAGGTGCTGCAGCGCGTCGAGTTGATGGGCCGAGTGAGGGCGGCCCTCCGCTCGGAGCACTTCGACGAGCGCGTCCTGCTGTGTCGTCGAAGCGCCGACCTGCCTGCTTGGTGGAAGGCGGGCGAGCACGACCGACAACTGCTCATCGGCATCTCCAAGCGAGTGGAAATATGGTTGTGATTGGAGATGACATCTGAGACGAACCTTTCTTCTCATTAGGCACGGCATCAACAAGAGCGAGGAACTGATCGTGCACGACCCAGAGTTGAGCTTCAAGGACGTCTGGCGCGAGATCGAGCGTGAGACGGTCGCCGCCGTCTCCACGCCGCCCGGTACCAGGGCAGCGACGCGCGCGGCCGCTTCCAAACGAGCAGAGGTGCTCCTGTCGAAGTCCCTTTCTTCGTGTCACAGTCACTGGTTGTCTGCCTTCCAGGAAGAGAAAGGAGACGAGGAGGAAAACGAGGCTAAAGATACGGCGGCTGAAACGGCTGACCAGGGCGCCGAGAACCACCAGGAGGCGGAAGCGACGAAGGCTGATGGGGAAGACAGCAAATCGGAGGAGAAGCATGCAGAAGAGCAGAAGCGGACTGAGGAGAAAGTGGACGAAGAGGCGAAGGTCACTGTGGCAGAGGAGAGCGAGTCGACGCGAGCGACGCCGGCGCCGCTGACCGCCGTCGAAGCCAGCGTGGACGCCACCATCAATCAGATTGTCAGCCAGCAGAGCGGCGCCCTGCTCCAGTGGCCGAAGGTCTCCAACACGCTTTGAAAGCCAACGGAATCCTCGATATGCAACCGTTCGTGTTTTCCACTCACAGGAGCGCCTGTTGGTCTTCCGCGTCCAGAACATCTGCGCCACGGTGGAGACCGGGGAGTGGCCGGCGTCCGGCGGTCGTGTGGCCAGCGCGGCCAACATCTCCGTCCTTCTGGCCTCTGCCGACTTCGACAATCGCAGCACGCCCGACGACACGCCTCGGGATACGCCGCCGATCCTCTACCAGGACCCGCAGCAGGACAGTCGGCGACAGTCGCCCTTCGGCGGCGTCCCGCGCGAGTCCACGCGCTCCGTCACGCCCAAGGCCACCAAGAGAAGGGGAGGGGGACGCTCCAAGGGACAGCAGAGCCATCTGGCCGCCGGTAGGCTGGCTATCTTTTGTTGGTGCGCCTACGATAGATAGGTAACGTGAGTGAAGTGAGGTGGATTCACTATCGTTAACTAAACTGATTACACCAATTCACGTGGGAAACTGTCCTCACTAACTAACCTGTCCTATACCGATTACAGATGGTAACTAACACTTCACTTGCGTGACCTATACATAATTTCACTGAAGTTGGCCATAACGAAACGACTACACTCAAAGTAGCTGTAGTTTGTAGAATACACTAAACTTCGAGTCAAGTTGAAGGCAGCAAAGTCCGGTATAGTCAGGCCATTCTTTCCACCGTTGCAGAGGCGAAGCGCTACTCGTACGACCTCGAGACGTCGAAGCTGGGCAGGGGCGGCGGCGGCGCTTCCTCGTCGGCCGTGGGCGTCGGTGGCAGCAGCAATCCACTGGAGGACTTGATGGAGGCGGAGAAGGAGCGCATGAACGCCCTCATGCAGCAGTCCCTGCTCCGTCAGCTGGAACAACTGCCCTTCGCCACGCTAGCCTCCGCCGCCGGTTCGTCCCTACGCTCGTCTCACTCCTCTCACTTAGATCATGTTGAAATGATGGATGGTTTCCCTTCTCAGGTCTGCCTATGTCGCTGCTGAGCGGCTTGCCCTCGTCGATGACGGCGTCCGAGCTGGAGGCGGCCATAGCGGCGGCTACGGGTACGACGACGGCTGCTCCTGCGACAGGTCGCGCTGGCGCTAGTACCAGCGCCGACGGCGGAGAGGTCCTGAACCTTTCGAAGAAGGCGACAAAGGTGAAGGTACACGTACAGTAACTGTAATACACACACATGCATAACAGTTACCCCTTTCCTTTGCGTGGTGGTTTTTCTGGCTGTTAGACACGATAGTCAGTTGTATTTGCTAGAACAAGCATTGTAGCAGCAGTCAGTACGGAAGACTCATCTCATCATTTCGTGTTCCAGGCTGACGTTCCATCCACCTCTACAACCAAGGCGGCCACATCGTCGGCTTCTCAAAGCGCTGCTGCTGCAGCGGCGGCAGAGGAGGCGGCCAAGAACTTCAGCTTCAACGACCTGCTCGCGATGGCCTCCCTTCCGGCCGGTGGGTGGTGGCTATTTCAATGGTAGTGAATACTGAAGAAACCGAGGGTTACTGTATCAATCTTCGCCACCTTGTTCAGACACTCGAATCCCAGTGATGAACATCAAGGACGGCAGTCTGATCACTGGCGACAGCGCTCCCACCGTGCAGACGGTCATTCAATGGCTGGAGAAGCACCCCGACTACGTCGTCCTGCCCGGACTGGGACTGCCCACGACTGCCACTGCCGTCGGCGGCTCAGCCATGGGAGCGGAAGGAGAGGTGCGCTCAGTGCCAGACCTGATCATGGGGACATACGAGATAATCTGACTTTTGGTGGAGTGTGAATCGGTTAAGTACATCGAAGTTCTGCCGATGTTTGTGCAACTTCGACCCTTCCTGTTCTCTCATCACTTTGTTATTCCCTGACCGTATTCTCTCCAGCTGGAGCCGGGCGAGATCGTCCGACCTCGAAAGGCTACAGCGGTGGCGTCTACAACGCCAGTGAAAGCGGCGGCGGCGGAGAAGCCTTCGTACGGCTCTTCGGAGAAGGTGGCGGTGGTGAATCGAAAGAACGGCCTGAAGTTGAGCGGCTCGAGGGCGCCCACCGTCAGACAGCTACTCGCCTGGCTGGAGAAGAACCCCGACTGGGACGTGGAGCCCAACGCCGCCGACGCTCTCAAGGGAAAGGTCGGCTGTTCTTTCGTTATCATCTGTTTCCCAGATTGGAACTGTCTGACGCGCGTTGCCTCTCGTCTGCAGATGTCGATCCCGGACAAGCTGAAGACGCGCTTTGCGAGAGCGGCGACTGCAGCCGAGTCGACCTCTTCGAGTAGTCGGGCGTCAAAGCAGAAAGCGGCGTCTTCTTCCACAGCTGCTGCCAACGCAGCAGCAGCCGCGGCGGCGGCCGCCAGTCTGGGATTGGGCGGGGCGAATCCCTTCGGCTCGCTGGGACTATGCTCGCCCTCTGGCGCAGCTACCGCCGGCGCCCTCGACCCTCTCAGGTGCGCTACAGTATGAAGTTCATTTAGGGTTGTGAGTTGTCGTGGGGCGTGAGTAGTTAAGTTGTGAGTACCTATAGTTGGTAAATGACACTTGTGACTACTATTATGATTTGCAGCCTGCTGACGGCCAGCGGCTTCGACGCCAACATGGCCGCCCAGTTCCAGATGCAGATGATGCTGCAGAGCCAGCTGCCCATGATGCTTGGACTGTCAGGGCTGGGCGGCGGTGAGTCACGCCTGCTTTCCTTAGCTCTCTGTTTCGACCCCGTCATATTATTTCATTCGTGCCAATTTTCAGGCTACTCGCCCTTTCCATTGGGTCTGAGCGGCTTGGGACTTCCAACTACCGGGCTCGATGCGTCCGACGGCGGCAAGGCGGCAGCGGATGCGGCAGCCGCCGCCGCCGCAGCGGCCGACAATCCCTTCTTGGCGGCGGCCATCGCTTCTTCCTCTGCGCCTTCGTCGTCGACGGCCGCCTCCTCTGGCGGAGGCGCCGGCGGCGGCATCTTCGGCGGTCTCAACCCCTTCTTCGGACTGACTGGAAGCGGCGCTTCCTCGTCGGCGGCCAGCGCTGCCTCCCTGGCGCAGGCGCAGGCCCAACTCCAGAGCTTGATGGGCATGCAGCAGGGACTGGAGGCACTTCTTGGCGCCTCCTCCTCTCTCACACCTGCCAACACCGCCGGTGGGCGCGCATTGCCTCTGTTGTTCAATCTTCGACAATCGAGTTAGTGGGCGTAAATCGAAGTCGAGTGCCTACACACCGCATCATCAGTCGCCTTCTGCAAGTCAGAAGGCCTACGCTTTGTAGGGACGTCCTCCGCTGTGGGTGGTGGCGAGAGCTCGGCGAGGAAGCAGCAAGCGTCGCTGCATCAGAGGAGCAGCAGCGGCGGGAGAAGCTCGTCGAAGGGCGGCGGCGGCGCCTCCAGTTCGAGCAGCAAGCTGAACGCACTCGTGGACAAGCTGACCTCGGCACAGAGGAAGGAGGACTCCAAAGGCGGCGGCAAAGATGGCCACGCGTAGTAGGAAGGAACAGGAGGGCGACCGGTCGTCTCCATCGCGACAGACAGTGCAATGTACAGCTTCCCTAGCTCCATCGGGTGTTCTCTACTCTCTCAACTGCGTGTGTAGCCACCATGTCGTCGCATCTCACACTCCCCAATCGTCACCTTTGATCTGCTCTCTTTCCTTCGACACTTATTGGTCGTTTAGCGGCTCTGGAGTGCGACCGTTGGCTGCTGTCGAGCTGTTAGGTACAAATCGCTTGCTAATCGTTTATCGTTGTCTACTACAATAGGGCGGTCGTTGTGCGCGTCTTGTTCGTCGATGTTGCGTTTTCTTCGGTTATCCGTTGTAGTTTCGCGTTGCCAATCAGTTACTGTAGACGTCTCTTCAGCGACCACCACGCAATCAGTTGAATAACCCAACACAGCTTTCTTCACGAGGAGCCATCATCAGAGCGAGACAAAACGCGAAAACCAATGAGGGACAGAACTGAACAAACCCTTCGGAGGTTGTTGGGATGACACAAATGGCATGAACGAACTAGTGATGCATCAGAAACAGCAGAAGGCGCGGGATCCCTGGGAGAATTATGGCGCTCTCTCTCTCTCACTTGCCGATGACGAAGGCGACTCGGTTGGCGGTGTTGCAGTCTCCTCCCAGGGAGGCGGAGGGCGGCGCTGCCACAAAGGCGCGATTCATCTCTTCCGCCGCTCCCACGCAACTCTCCGTCGTCTCGTCCCGACCACCCGCCGCCGCTGGCACGCAGTGACGCTGCTGCTGCTCCTCTGCAGCCTATGAAGTTATGAACACAAAATGCCCGCTTGCTTGCTGAGAAGCTGTGACGAATCTTAGCGAACGGGTTTGGATAGACCTTTCGCACTTGTGTAATACTGTCTAAATCCCCATGGCCGTATTATGGCCGCTTTCTCCAGGCCGTGCACATGCCCTTCCTGCATACCACGACAGGGAAGTGCATGTGCACGGCCTGGAGAAAGCGGTCGTAAACTCGTAATACGGCCATTGGGATTTATACATCATTCGTATACTATAAAAGTACCGTATCCTAGCGTTTAGTAATGAAGATCGCACTTTCTAGAAAGCGTGTTGTGTTCTGCGCTTCGACTAGACGGGGTGCACGAAAGTAGAAGCGCACCTGCTGCAGAGTGGGCCGTATGAAGAGAGAGGGCACGCGACCGGACAAGGTCTTGGGCAGAACGCCACCCTCACACTCGTAGAAGGGCGCCGCCTTCTCCGTCCCTTCCATCAGATGGACTCCCACCTGCAATAGACGACGCCCACTGTATGTACAGGGTGGCCCAGAAAAAGTGAGACCCCTAATTTTGTGGCCACCATTCTCAAGCTTGTCTTCATATGTCAGGCCCAAATTTGGACACAAGATACTGTGTGGTGTTTTTGATCACCATACAAAATTTCAGACCATTTGATCCAACGAACGCCAAATTACACCAATTTCCGCAACGTCATGTCGGAAATCGAGTGCAACGACTTTTCAATGGAGAAGGCCCTGGAGGAGCAGGACGTCCACGTCGATGGTCCGACCATCGACGTGGACGTCCTGCTCCTCCAGGGCCTTCTCCATTGAAAAGTCGTTGCACTCGATTTCCGACATGACGTTGCGGAAATTGGTGTAATTTGGCGTTCGTTGGATCAAATGGTCTGAAATTTTGTATGGTGATCAAAAACACCACACAGTATCTTGTGTCCAAATTTGGGCCTGACATATGCAGAGACGCTTGACAATGGTGGCCGCAAGTTTAGGGGTCTCACTTTTTTTGGGCCACCCTGTACCTACAGTATCCCACAGACACATCACCCATGACCATTGTACGCTTCTCTCTAAGGGAACGAGCGAAGTGACCACCTTGTGTGTGTAGTCGCTGAAGACGATGTTGAGCAGTTCCATGGCCAGAATGTCGCCCGCGTGACTGGCCAAGAAACGGAAGATCAGCACGCCGTCGGAGCGCAGCCAATGGGTCACGAAGCGACGCAGCGTCAACGAGTCCGCTGAATGGAATGGACAGTCGCAGTTGAGAGAGCACAAATGTCAGCTGACAGGACGCACGTACACATGTTGGGTCCCCAGACGTCTCCGCGCAGGCGAAGCAGCCGACTGACGAAGTCGACGTCGGCCTGACGACGCAGAGAAGTCCACAGCCACCAGAGGAGATTCAGCAGCGTCACCACTCCCACCAGCACCAGCCAGAACCTGTCAGCATTCGCAAGGAAGTACGGTGAACACGATCACATGAAGAGCTTTGCACAGTTTAGTAGATTCTAGAGAGTAGACGAGTAGAGTCAGTGTGCGCAACTAGCTCCCCCCCCCCCCTTTCGGCGTTCCTTCTGTGCGTCTGTAGGTATGTGAGGGCACATTCAGATCGTACGGTACTCTCTACTGTGTCGGCGTGCCCAGAAGACACTTCGAACTTGAAAAGTCAAAGTGGCAACTGTGAATGGAAGTGACCAACCAGATGAAGAGGTAAGCCTTCTCGTTGACGATATTGACGGGAAGGACGCATTGGACGAGCCAATTCTGTGTGTTGCCCATTCGACGGATGCTCGCGTCACAGTAGGTCACCAGTGGGAACATTCGCGACTGCTTCAGACGACGACCGCCCAGCACGTCGCTCACCATCTGTGTGGAAGCAAACAGCGCACTATGCAAAGAATGCGTGGCGAGAGAACAGCACCAGATTGTTGCGTTCTCACCCGAAGTCCCCAAGAGAGGTAGTCGTCTCCGAGTAGCTTGTTGAGAAGGAAGAATTGTGCGAGGACATTCACCAGGTACATGCTCTTGACCAGCACGTAGACTGAGGTCAGGTAGCTGCCGCACGACTTCCCGCAGCGCACGCACAGCAGCCAGCGACACGAGGACACGCCTGTCAGCCAATTACCAAGCAAGAACGACTATGACTACGCTGCAGGCAGACAGGCACCCACCAGAGTCCTTCTGGATTTCGAGGCAACCGTTGATGAACTTGGCGATGGCCTCGATCTTACTCTGGCGCTTCTCCTTATTCTCCGTTATCTGCTCCGTCGACTTCAGCGCCTTCATGATCGTCTTCAGGTTCAGACCTGCACATCGTATACTGCCGAATGACGATGGGAAGACAAGAAACTTCAAACTACGAAAGGCTACGTATGGGCTCCATTTCACCGAAGCGACAAAGGCGTCGACCGAACACACATGCTACGCTCCTGCAATTCTACCATTCTTACCCGACTGCCAGAGGGCGAGTTTCCACAGCCAGCTGGGAAGGGCGAAGAGGCCGGCCTGCAGCACCAGCACCAGGGGCACCCACTGGTAGTGGAAGATGGTGCTCGCCCTTTGCGTCTCGGCGTCCGGACGTCGGTAGGTGTCTATGATGTAGGTGTTGTTGACGAAGCACAGGTCGTGGACGTAGTCCTTCCAAGGCGCCAGCTCCTGGTTGAAGATGCAGTGGATTGGCTCTCCCAGGTACCTACAAACAAACCTTCTTCCGACTTCCACCCAACTTCCGAAAAGGAAACTAACAGAAGCTTGGAGACACGAGGGATCACGCACTGCTTGGCGCTGAGAAGGACCGTCAGGAAGAAGAAGATGATGACTGTCACGTGGTAATTGAGTCTGTCGGCCAGGTCGTCATAGCAGGTGGGATTCAAGTTCTTGACAAGATCCACCACAAGCGGCACTTGAAGAGCCGGCATCTCTCTGCAAACAAACGCCGATACGACGCAAAATTCGAATCCCAGATTGACCCACAATAAACTTTGGAGCTTTTGGGAATTCCTATCCAGCGCGACGAAAGTAGCCGGTATTGCGCAACCGTACCTTGTGATTCGAAGAATTCTCTTCCAGCGAAATCAAGAAATCCGGCTAAGTTCTTTCCCTCTCAGCTAATACGAATACGGACGACCAATACTATGCGCGAGCCCTGTCTGTATCACCGCCGGCTAGCACTCAAGCG
>JASAMZ010003688.1:0-63494 GCA_030248115.1 Linhomoeus sp. GSCO2_2
CTGACGCCCTTCCGACCTCGATCGGCTTCGCAGTTGCGCGCCCCCTCTACCCCTCGACTGGGAACGCGCTCTCTGCTCGCCCGCCGTCCGAAGCTGCCTCATCTGCTCCTTCCGGATGTAGGCAATCACCTTCTTCCTCTGCTTCGGATCCAGCCCCATCATGCCTCCCCGTCGGCTCAATTCTCCCATCACGGACGCATGCACTTGGCTGCGGATCCGCTGAGCCTCCCTCCAGGGCAGACGCATGGGCCTCACGGGCGACACACTGTCTCCGTCGCCGTCGTCGTCTTCCTCTTCCTCCTCGAAGTCCTCCTCCTCCTCAGGAGGGGCAACGGGAGGGATCATCGCCCGCACGTAGTGCGCTTTCCTGGGCGTCTTCGACGGCGACTCCGAGCTCGTGTCATGGCCTGGCTCTCCAACTATGGGGTTGTGATAGCGCCCGGGCCCTGGGTGGAAGACCAACGTCCCCCCCTTTCCAGGGTAGAACCCGGCACCACCACGCCCGCCACCGCCACGGCCTCTACTTCGACTCCGACTCGGGTGCTGACCTCGGCCTCTGCCGCGCCCTCTACCGTGACCGCCCTCTGGCGTCTTCACGCGCGGGATGGGAGGCATCAACTGGGCAGCCTTACGGCGCTCCAAGGCTTGCGCAGCTAACTCGCGCTCGCGCTCTACCTTCGCCAGCCGATGTACCTCCTTTTCGGCTTCGGTCCACAGACTGCGATCAGCAGGCCTGTCCGCCAGATCTCGCACGTGTCCAGGCGACACGGGCACCCCGGCGCCCTTCTTTCCTCCCTCGGAGGCTGGCGTCGTCGCCTGAACCACGTCCGTCGGCGGTTTGGTGCGCACAAGAGAGCCGGCGCCTCTCGCCTGCCGCTCACCTTTGCGACCAGTGTCAACTCTGGACTTATGGGTGGCTCCCACGGCGCCGAGCTGGAGACTGGCTCCCTGCAACGACCCGCGGCCTCTCCCGGCCCTTTCCGTCTCCGACCGCCTTCCACTCTGGCCGGTCTGGACTTCCGGGACGACGCGCGGCGGCAGACTGGCCGTCCGCCCTCTCCGCGCGCCGCCACTTCCCTTGCGCTTTGGCACACTGGCACCGGCTTTTTGCGCAACAGCCGCTTGCAGCGCCTGGTCGAAAGCGCCGCTCGCCTTCACGCTAGGCTTCTGCGGCACCTTCTTCCTGGCTGCCTGCTTCTCTTCCCGAGAGCCCGAAGACTCCTTACTAGACCGGCGGGCCGACATTACCGTCGGCGCCGACTTCTCCTGCTTCTCCTCTCTCGACTCTCTCTGCTCGACCGACTCGCTTGCCGACTTGCCGAACCGCTCTGAACGAGAAGGGAAGGTTTGTTGTTTCGCACACTCGAACTTCTCACTTTTGTCGATCAATTCAAAATGTTCGGAACGATCGCTATGTGAATTGTGCACGAACTGCAGGCAGCACAAACTGTAAACGGCGGACACGTCTTGCATTGCGTCTTTGCTACCGTTCATATAGTCTGCACTGTCCCCCTTCCCCCCCGAAAAGAGGGTATTCGCCTCGAATAGCGTTTGCACGGTCTCGTCGATGGTTCGACTGCGTTTCCCTGGCGCGCGCGTCGCGTCGGGAATCTGCGGCGAACAGTGACAAAGTCGCGCGCCGCTCACGATGACCGGCTTGTCGTTCGGCTTATCGACCGGCAGAATTTTCACCATGCCCTCTGGGTACACCTGCACCACGCGATATGGACCTTCCCAAGGCAGTGCCATCTTACGCTCCTTACTGCTAGCAACAGAAGGCGAGTAGCACCACACACGATCACCGTCTACAAACACCGGCACACGCACGCGCACAGCGTCATAGGCCGCTTTCTGCTTGACTTGGGCCTTCTCGATGTGGAGCCGGACTTCGCTCCAGATCTTCGCCAAGTTGTGCGGCAGACGATCGATCGACTCGTCCATGGCCCACGTGTGTGCGGAGGGCTTCCTCGACAGCACCGACTGCGACGGCAGGTGGGGCATCCGGCCGAAGAGCACGTAGTAGGGGCACTTGGTGGTGCTCGACTGGGGAGTTGCGTTGAAAGCCACTAGGGCGTCTCCTAGCAAATCCACCCAGTCTTCCTCGTGCTCGTAGGCGGTCTTCGCCAGGACGTTGGGCACCGTCCTGTTCGACCTCTCCACTAGCCCGTCGCACTGGGGATGGTACGCAGTGGTGAAGCGCTGCTTGATACCGTAGGCCTCGAAAAACCTTTGAGCGAGCGCTGACTTCCACTGCGCGCCTCTATCTGTCAGGAATGTGTCGACAAATCCTGCAGAGGGAAAGAACTGCTGCTGCAGAACGCGCAAGACCGTCTCCGTCGTCTCGTTCTTCATGGGGAACGCCCAGACGAAACGCGTCAAGTAGTCCTGCAAGACGAGCAGATACTTGTGTCCGTGCTGGCTCTGAGGCATAAGCAGAATGTCCATTCCGACTAACTGCATAGGTGCCTGCGGCGGTTCAATTGGGTGCAGAGGGGGCCTGCCTCGCAGACCTTGCCCTTGCCTTGCTGCGCACGCTACACAGCCTCGGGCGAAATCCCAGACCGACTGGGTCATGCCCGGCCAATAGAACCCGGCCGCGCACAGTCGCAAGCGCATCTTTTCGGGCCCAAAGTGACCCCCCGTCCTCGACGAATGCGCTTCGTGCATCAACAGTTCTCTTTCACACTGCGGCACTAACAGACAGCGACCGTGCTTGGTATGCGTGTACAGCACACCGTCCAGCAGGAAGTAAGAGGACTTTGAGTCGTCGCTCTCACATGCCTCCCTCTTCAGAATCTCGTCTCTGAGAACTTCGTCCGACATCTGAAGGTCTCTGATTGCCCGAATATCCGTGGGCAGTCTGTCAGGCGTCTCTAGCACTGGCAGATCTTCGTCATCACCCTCTGCGGCATAGAGGTCCAGGACCGGCTCACTAGAAGCCCGGTCCGGCCCGGCAGAGACTGCGTCAGCAGGCTCTGCTGCCGTTGCCCGGTCCGGCCCGGCATGCTTCGCTGCCGGGACCTGCCCGTCGGGTGCTGACTGGGCAGCCTGCTGCTGCTGCGCTCTCGTCTGACTTCTCGTCATCATGCGCAGCATGCTGACCTGCTGCACGTTGGGGACCTTCACCAGAGCCTGCACGTCCACCTCGTGCAGCTCCAAGTCACCCAAGTTCGACAGATTCTCGTGCTCTGTCCTCCACCTGCTTAGCGCGTCCGGTACGTAGTTCAGCGCCCCTTTCTTGTAGTGGAAGATGGGCCTGAACGTGTCAATATCGACTATCCAGCGATAGAGACGACCAGTCGGCTCCTTGCACTTGGCCAACATGGTCAGTGCGTTGTGATCCGTGACCACGTGCACTTCCGGCGCGTTCAGCAGATAGTATCTGTACTTGCGCAGCCCGAATATCACAGCGAGCATCTCCAGCTCACTGATGGGGTAGTTGCCCTCGTGCTTGTTCAGCCCTCGACTCGCGTAGGCGACGGGGTGCAACTTTCCTTCTTCCCCCTGCTGCGCTAGCACTGCGCCAAGACCGTACTTGCTGCCGTCTACCTCCAGCCAGAAAGGTTTGGCAGCTTCCGCGGGTTGCAAGACCGGCGGACTGGTCAAGGCTCTCTTCAGGGCCGTGAACGACTCCGACGCTGACTTCGTCCACTTGAAGCTTCTCGGGTCGCCCTTCAACGTCTCCGCCATTCCTCTGGCGATCTGCGCGAAGTCCTTGATGAAACGCCTCAGATAGCTGGCTAGGCCGTACAGCCTTCTGGCCTGCTTTTGCGTTTTTGGCTCTGGCAATTCGAGGATCGCCGACACAGTCTTGGGATCCACCCGAATGCCCTTCTCTGAGATGATGTGGCCCAGATAGGTCATCTCCTTGAGCAAGAACTCGCACTTGCTGGGCTTGAACTTCATGCCGACCTCGACGAAACGCTTGCAAATCCCATCGATCTGCTCCACGTACTCGTCGATCGTGCACGCCGCCTGTCCGACGTCATCGATGTACACCGTGACGCCCCCCTTGTCCACCAGGGGTTGCAGCACCTTCATCATCAGGCGCTGAAAGATGGCGGGGCTGGCCGAGATCCCCATGGGCAATCTGACATATTCATAGAGCCCTCTAGGCGAGCGGAACGCGGTCTTCGCCGCGTCCTCCGGGTACAAGCCCGCCTGGTAGAAGCCGCTCACTAGGTCCCAGCGTCCCAGGTACCTTGGCTTCCGGCCAGCCATCTGCTCCAGCAATTCTACCGTATTCGACAGGGGGTATTGGGGCACCTTCACGTGACGGTTCAGACGCCGATAGTCTTGCGTCACTCTGTACCCCACGAAGTTGCCCTGGAGGTCCTTCCTCCTCACTGGCACGATCGGAGAGCTCCACTGGCTGTTGCTCTCTCTGATCACCCCCATTCTCAGCATCTTATCGATTTCTTCATCGATTTGGGGTCTGATGTGCAGGGGAATTTGTCTCAGCGGCTCAGACACAGGCGGCGCATCGCCAGTGTCAATGTGCACCTTCTCCAGGTTGCACAGGCCCATCTCGTTCGGCTCTACTGCAAAGGCCTCGTGATTTCTCTTGAGCGCCTCCAGTACCTTCTCTCTGTCAGAAGGACAATGGCCGTCGCCAATCCGAACTTGTTCACAAATGAGCCTTTGCCGCTCTGCGATCTGCTCTGGCGTCCTCTTGGGAACACTGTACACGTGCCCCTCCATCTGCTCAGCGTCTGGGTGCCTCGCCGGGCTCGCCAGCTGTCCCAGTGTCTGCAGCAGATTGACGCGCGCCTCTGCGCTGTCCAGCACATCGGCTTCTTCGCAGACCTCCAAAGTCCCCAACTGGTGCCCTACTAGCACGGCGGCCAGCGTGTCCTCCCCGTAGGGGAACGGCACCTCTACCGTCAAGTCTTCTCCGACCTGAACCAGACCCACGTCCAGTGACTGCAGCTCGAACAGCTGTTCTTGCCCGTTGCAGGGATAGATCCAGTCCGCAGGCTGGAAATAGCACAGCTGCCCCGCAAAGTGGTCTACCGTACCCACTTGCTTGCGCTTAGCGCCTCTCTTGCGCGGCCGCGTCACTTTTAGCTTCAGCTTCGTGTCAGGTCCACTGCCGGTGCACTGGTCAAGCACACCCCAAGCGCGCCCAGCTCTCTCTGCAGCGCCCCTGAAGCGGCCCTTCTGAAGAGCTTCGGTGTCACCGCGAGGTCCTAGTGGCGACTGCTGTGGTTGGCGGGGAGTGTGTCCCTGCTTCGCGCTAGGCGATGCCTGAACTGTCTCCTTTGCCTTCTCCTCAGCTGTCTTCCCCCCATTCAGGAGTACTTTGCCAGACGGCGCCTCAATGCGAAATTCCAAAGCTTCCAGCGCCGGCATGCCCATCAGCACTCCAGCCGACTCGGACATGGCGGACGAGACCATGAACTGCGTCAGACACTTCCGGCCCTCACACTCCAACTTCACATCCGTCATCCAGCAGTCTCCAATAGACGAGCCGTCCACTTGAACTGCAGGGTCTGCGACCCGACGGAAGATGAACTGGTGTTTGGGCGTCGACGCGTCAGCCGACCTGAAGAGCTTCCCAAAGGTCTTCTTGCTGGCTATCAGCGGCACCGTAGCACCCGTGTCCATCATGACGCTGATCCTCTTGCCCTGCACGGTGGCACGCAGCCACGGGCTGGATCTGGAGTAGGGCGCCCTCGGCCACTCTCCCTCCTTCACGTCGGACACGCCAGCGGCTCTCTCAGAGCTCTTGACGTCCACCGTCAAAACCTTTTCCAGCTCGTCCCAAGTCAGCTCTCCCGGCGGCAGCGTCTGCCTGTCGACCTCCTCCTTCACAGGCGTCACAGGCGGCGCCTGCTCACCGGCACCTCCAGTCTGCAACTGGTTGGTTTTCTGCAGCGGCGGTTTGGTGGGGCAATTGCGCGCCAAGTGTCCCAGCTTGTTACACTGGTAACACTTCTTTTCAGCGAGTGGAACAAAGGGTTTCGGTGGACCGTTGGCCTGGGCCCCTCCTCCAGCCTTCCCGCCAGAGGCGCCTCCAGAGCCTCCTCCGCCCTTAGGAGTGCCACCGTCGGCGCCGTCGCCACCGCGAGTCCACGGCTTCCACGGTCTACGGCGCCCTTTCTTCCCCCTTTCTCCGACCCACCGGCGGCCTCGCCGCTCTGCGCTTCGCCCTTTCCACCTTCGTTCTTCTTCGAACTCGCCGCCGGCTTCTGCTTGCGCGCGTCGGCCGTCTCACCGCGCAACTCCAAGTAGTCACGGATCGACAGCACCAGGTCGTCAAGCGTGCCGTTCCTGGCCGTGTGCAACGCAGCACCCACCAAATCTTGTGGCAACCATCTCAGAATCTGGTTCTTCATATTATGGTCCCACATCTGGGGCTGACCCGGCCACGCTTTATAGACCATGCTGCGCAAGGAATTCACGTACGTGTCGATCGACTCTCCGCCCCTGTTCCACTTCATGTTGTAGAACTGGGCCTGCAGCGTGAAATCGTTCCGACGGTCGGCGTAGCACGCCGTCAGCTGCCCCACTACATCTGCGTACGTGGCGTATCCAGGCTTGGCATCCCGGACCTGGTTTGCGATCTCCAGCGGCCCACCGCGCAGGTGCGACTGCAAAATCGGCAACCAGTGCAGCTGATTCACTCCCGTCAGGATCATACGATCCTCGAACATACGCTGGAAAGTCGTCCAGTCATGGCCCCGTTCCCCACTGAAGGGTTGCAGCGAGCCCAAATCTCTGGCCGAGATCGACGGCTGCTGCGGCCTGACTGGTGGCAGCATCTGCGGTATCTGCAGCATCGGCGGCGCGAAGACCGCGGGAGGGGGATTTGGCACGAACGGCGCTCCGAACTGCCTCTGTCCACCGCCTCCACCTTGACCTGGGGGCATTCCTCCTTGCCCTGGCGGCGCTCCGCCACCCTGCCCAGGTTGCTGCATCCCGCCACCAAGCCCACCTTGCCCACCGCCCACGGGCGGCGCTAGCGGCGCCTGGCCTGCCCCGGTGCCAGCGTTTGGCCCAACGTTCGCAGCGTTGTAGACCGGGCTTGGCACTAAGCCCCACCCCGTGCCTCCAGCGGCACCTCCGGGGTTGCCTCCTCCGTTCTGTGCGCTCGTTGACGGCAAGCCACTGAACTCGTCCATTCTCGTGGCGGCTACCGTATCCCCAGCAGTCTGCAACTGCACTTCCGACGCCGTTCTTCTCGGCGGGCCGTTCAGCGCACTCACCGCCGCCTGGGCAGTCAGCGCGTGGCGCGTTGTGACCGAGTACGGAGGGTTGGGCGGCGCCCCACTTCCTCCTGCGGTGCCGATCATGGCAGAGCTTGGTGGCTGTGACGGGTCGAGTAGTTGCGCGTCAACTCGCTTCTGCAGCTGCCCCAGAGAGGCCGACACCGGCTGCAAAGTCGCGGCAACAATTCTCGACATTTGTCTCAGCATCTCCCTGTTGTCAGGGTCTTCCTGCTCACCAATGATCGCTTCCACTGACTCAGCCGCTAACTGAGGAGGGCAGTTTCTTCCGTCAACGACACCGCCGGCCGTCGCAGAATTCAACAGTCCACTCCCAGTTTGCGCCGTCAACCCACCGCGCGCCACCTCTGCCAGTCCACCCAACAAGGGCCCTGGAGGAAAATCCCGACCGGTCTCTTGGCGCAACTCGAACGGACTAGCCGTATTGAGAGAAGACCCACCGACCAACTGCTGCTCTTGGAGGGCAGCGGCTGCCGCGACGGCCGCCGCCACGCACTCCTCACACTTCCACCGGCGGTTGGTCTGCAGGTCTCCACTCTGCGCCTCAACCACTCTCTCCGACGGCAAGCACTCCCTCTTGGAATGCGTATGGGCCCACTTCTGGCACCCACCCTCACAAAGCCGACGGAGCGAGCCTTCCTCCACCACTTCCTGGCAGAAGTGACACTTCACTTCCCCGTCTCCGCTCATCTCAGCGACTGGCACTGACGAAAACACAGGAGAACAGGGCGGCGTACGGTACACGGGCGATACAGCAGCGACAGACCTTTTCGCGGCGGGTATATCAACGCCTCGGCCTGTCCTCGTCAACACCATACACGCCTTCACGCGAACGCAACAGTAGGCACAGGAATTACAGGCGACACAACAACGGAACACCAACGGTGACAAACCGCGATCCACCCGGGAGCGCCAGAAATGTAGACGAACCGACTGCCTACTTATAGAAGCTACGGCGGTTGGGCGCCGATCCTAGCACCAACTACAAGCAGCACAGACGGGAAACGCCTAACTGTCAGCAATGATCACCGCTGACCCAAGGAAGGAGTTGAAGCCAACCTTCTGCAGTGACCAGAGCCCACTTCTTCGATCTTCTCTTGTGAACCACAGTGCCACTCCGTTGTACTTGTTGTTGTTGTTGTATTCCGTTATTGTTACCTATGTATATTCCGTACCTATCCGTCCTTGCTATAATGCAGCGTTGAACGGGTTTTAGGCGCACGCGTATTCACGAGACCTAAGGAGGTCCGACGCACGTAAAGGCAACTACCTACCGAACGGGGAAGGGAGACAATGAAGCAAGGTGCCTTCCCCGGTCGGGCGAGCTATCACGAAGAGACGCGCTGCCAACACAATCAACGCAAGGTTGTTGACAGCGCCACGATACACAAAGCACAGTGATCGCGTGGCGACATACGCCTTACTCTACACAGGGCGAGACAAAGAATGACTGCGCTACCGTATCACACTGAATAACGGCAGCGGCGGCGAAGGTGTAGTTGGGGACAGGATTCGCTCGCACTCCTTCCCACACTGAGACTCAAATAGCCTTTCGCGCCAGTATACAGTACCCCTTTCGTGGCACAGGCTTCATCTCAGCAAGACGACTGGACCGCTGCTCGATTGCTCTGATGACGGTTTTCGGGGTACTGTCGGCGCTTCTCGCCGCGACGCTGGTGGTCGAGAGCGGTCAGGCGCTCGACCTCGTGTGCAACCAAGAGCAGCGCTGCTCTTCTGTAGAGCTTCACGTCTACTCGGCCCTTCTCTGCATCGCCTTGTTGGAAGGTCAAAAGGGGTAGCCAGCAGATGGGTCGGCGTTACTGCAGAGGTGCCAACTGGTCGATTTTCAGGCGTCGCCGCTCTTCTGACTATCGTCGTGGGTGTCCGATCGATGTTCGGCTGTTTCAGTTTCGAGCAGTTCGAGTCCCCTTACAGCGTCATGATCGAGGGGGCGCCATCTTCCATAGAACCACCTGTGAAACGGTGATATTGTTCTACGACATGTCGGGCTTCCTTTGGACAACTTGTCTTCATCACTGGTCCCTGTTAGGACGTGTTGCAGTCTCGTAGATGTAGCACAGCTTTCAGAGCGCCAATCGTTGAAAGTGCAGGGGCAATGGCAATCGATAAATGTGAAGACACTTCACAACTGAAAGAAATCCATGCCGTATGTGCAGTGCAGTCACCTTGCATTCCACGAATCGACGGTTTCATTTGTCTAAATGGGCAAGCACTCTGTCAGCACATCAGATTCAAATTCTTTCGATAAATGAAAATAGAAAGTCAAAGATCGCCGTCAGCGCAGAAGAGTATGAATGCAATGGCTCCGTTTCACCTTCCGTCGCTACTGCTGCTGCTTCTGATGACGAGTGGAATAGCCGCAGGCCTCAAGTGCTGTCTTGGCGGGCTTTCGGCCAAGTTGGTTGTTTATTCAAATCGACCGACCATTTGCCGTGCTACACCGCTATCCAGAAGTAACCGCAAAACTGTATACCGTTGCTGCTTCAGCCGCACTAACGTCGAACCGCAGGAGCAGTGCGTCATTTTCAACAACAAGACCGGTCGATACGAAGATGGAACAGTCTCGGACGATGGCTACGTCGCCTGTACCAGCTACTTCTACATCACGAATAAAATGCTCGACTGGCAGAGCCAAAGCAACGTTAGCTTCTGGCGTCTGAGTGCCGACCCTCTCACTGGAGAAGAGACGAAAGACTACGTCAAGTTGTGCGCCAAAGCGAACTATAGCGGCTGCCACTACTCCCCAACCGAAGGTGACACAGTGGAGTGTGTGTAGATGCTGTGGCACCTCTTCGTGTTTTCATTTCAAAACAATAAACATTAAATTAGTCAGCCTTGCAGAGTTCACTCCATACCCTCCCACCACAGTCAAGGGGGTCTTCTACTGCTGCTGTGAAACTGACTTGTGCAACGACTACACGCGGTTTGACGGAGAGATGCGTGCTCCGGAATATGCAGCGGCTCAGTGGAAGAAGAACGGCTCCTTTGGCTGCTGGATGTCTTCCATGGCCCCAGCGACGTTCCAGCGAGTGAGAGAGCAGCCCTATTGCCTCAACTTCTACAGGTCGCCATCTATATGTACCTACATCGTCGTTGAGATCCAACCAAAAAGTAGTTTCAGGGAAGGCGCCAACTCCAGTAGAGTCTACCCTTGGTGGGCGGCTCACGACGACGCGGCGACATTTCAGTCAGAGCACAAGGAAGAGGTTGCCCAAAAGTTGTGCCAACAGAAGGCAAACGAGGGATGGACCCACGGCCGACCGGAGCAAGAGACCTTCTGCTTCCCCATCGCGAAGAATCAGAGCTGGGGCTGCTGCTGCAAGAAGGCCTTCTGCAACAACTTCAAGCTCGACAACAGTACAGACCCAAAAATGCAGCTTCACAACCTCATCACACCGACGACGACGACCACCGCCACTTTCACCACTTCCACCACCACTTCAAGTGACATAACCACCATTGCTACCTCAGTGAAGAGAACGCCATCGGCAGCGCCCTCAGTTGCTTCTATAACGACTTCAACTGCTGCTCAACCACCACAACTACAGTCCACCACAGGAAGCACTGCAGCGCTCCCGACGACCGCGGCTTCTTCGGAAGGTGTTTCAACGACTGACCTCTTCTCGACCTCGACCACGGCAGGCAGAAGCCTCATGCACTGGCCGGAAGCAACGAGCAGCGCCGCCACCACGACTGAAACAGCCCACGTTAAGAATGAAACGAATTCATCGGCCGAAGCCTCGACGGGAGCAGCACTACCTTCAGAGCCGACTGCGAAGGAAGCTGACGGAAGTCGTTGGTGGAAGCGGTTTTGGGTGGGCACTGTGGTGGTTCTGCTGGTGACTGCGGTGGTCGTCGCCAACGTCGTCCTCGTCGTCCCCTTCCTCCGCTGCTGGCGAAGGCGTCGCTGGCTACGACGAGCAAAGGATCGTCGCAGCGCCGAAGACGATGATGACGACGACGACGAAGCGCAAGAGAAACTCACCAGAATGAAGAAGAAGAGGAGAAAGAAAGGTCTGGACGACGTCGCTTTTCCCTCGGAGAAGTTCGCGACACAGACTGAGACGGAAACCGTCACCGAGTGGGGCTCAACTGATCGGTCGACGGAGGAAGAAACATCGACGAAGGAGGAAGACCATCGAAGTCACAACCTCTCGCCACCGACGGCAGCGACGGAAGAGGTGAAAGAGAGCGGCGGCAGAAGCCGGAGTCGCGACCAGTCGCGCCGTCGTCCGAGGTCACTCTTTGTTAGACACAACGTCGAGTCTTCGAACCGAAACTTGCTAAGAAATTCCATTACATTTTAGCGGCCGATCGTCCGGCCGATCGGAACCGGAAGCGCGTCTCGGGCTGGCTCGCACGAAGTCTAGCCGAAGAGTGCAGCAGCAGAAATCGACATCGAAGGAGGAAGAGTATCGAAGTCACAACCTCTCGCCACCGACGACAGCGACGGAAGAGGTGAAAGAGAGCGGCCGTAGAAGTCGCAGTCGCGACCAGTCGCGCCGTCGCCCGAGGTCATTCTTTGACATCATTTCGAATTTTCCAATCGACGAACCATGTAGGAACCCCAAAACATTCTAGTGGTCGATCGACCGGCCGATCGGAGTCGGAAGCGCGCCCGGGACGGGCTCGCACGAAGTCTAGCCGAAGAGTGCAGCAGAGGTCGACACAGGATTCTGAAGAGGAAGCCGGCATGTGACAGTGATATCCTTGGAGAATTGTTGTCTTTTGGAGTTTGCGCGACGTCCTGCCTCTGTGTTGCATGGCACTCTTTAGAACTCAGGAGATACTCTAGGGAAAGAAAGTGGGAAGTATCCGATCTTATCAGTCCCAATGATGCGTTAATCCTCAGTTCTCCCCGTTTGATTATGATTATGACGACAGAATAGAGTACTTACATGTACCATACATACATACCTAGTTCTGTTGTTTGTGTGTTTAAGGTGCGGGTGTCGCCATGCACCTAATGCTGGACTCCATACCATGAATGTGCAGCCTACCGTTAATACCATACAGCCATAATAAATGTAAAACTGGGTTCGTTGAACTGTCAGTTTGTTGTCCGTACGAAGAAGAGAAAGAATGTTAAAGTATTGACGTGCTGAGGAGAGAACTCGAGAGATGGCTCTGTTCCACCTGGCACTGCTGATGCCGCTACTGCTGACGGGGAGCAACGCAGCGCATAAGTGCTGCAGCTTTGGCGACTGGGCCACGTGAGCTTTGACTTATAGGTCGGCATTCATCAGACGTTCTTGCTGCTCGCAAACGTCGTCTACATTTCATTCAGCGCCACCAACAAAGAATCTGAAGAAGATTGCCAAGACTGGGACCCTCTCTGGTCTCCTGCCAAAGTAGAATTGGAACGCGCCTGCCTCAGCTCCTTCTACATCGCCAAAAAGAACATAGAAAGGCAGAGTCGTAGCAACGGTAGCTACTGGCGCTTCATGACTCGTTCTGTCCTTGTCAAGGACGAGAAGTTGGGAGCGGACGGTCGCAAATTCTGGCTACTATGCGAGCGAGTGAACTACCGAGGCTGCTCCTACGACAGAGATACTGGTAAGACAGAGTATTAGTCATTGCACCTTGATTGACTGTCATCATTCCTATCGTTTGAGATGAACGAATGACCGGGTTTTCAGTGTTTCATCCGTATAGCCACGACATCACGAGGGTTTTCTACTGCTGCTGTAAGGAAGACCTCTGCAACGACCTCACACAACGTGAGAAGGAGACGCACGCGCCTCTCTTCGCAGCAGAATTTTGGAAGAAGAGCGGCAAAGTCGGTTGCTGGCTGTCCTCCATGGCGCCGGCGGCGTTCCCAGGAAAGAGTCAGCCCTACTGCCTCAACTTATACAGGTTACCAACGTAACAGAGTTCCAATATTCAGCAATGGGGCCAATGGTCTCTGTGCTCAATTGTAGGGAAGGCGAGGCCTCCAGCAGGGTCTATCCTTGGTGGAAGTCCCACGATAACGAGACGACTTTCCCGTCGGCGCACAAGCATACGGCGAACCAGAGACTGTGTGAACAGAAGTGGGAAGGCGGCTGGGCGCTGGGCAGGCCAAAGGAGCAGCCCTTCTGCTTCCCCATCGTGAAGAATCAGAGCTGGGGCTGCTGCTGCAAGACGGCCTTCTGCAACAACTTCAAACTCGACAACCGCACGGATCCGAAAGTGCAGCTTCACATCCTCGTCACGCCCACGACGACAACCACCACTTCCACCACAACTTATCTCCCGACCTCTGCATCCACAACGGACGCCACGACTACCGCAGTCACTTCTGCTACAACGGCCAGTCATACATCGGCGCCGACAACTCCGATGTCATCGACGTCGACGACGACGCCCGCGACGCCGATGATCACTTGGACTTGGAGCAGTTAGTTCTAGATTCTTGCACTGTCTGCCACATACAGTTCTGTTTTCTCGGCTGACACATTTTGACGTACGTACGTACTGCTTGTTTAGCTATGCCAAGGTCGACCTCCCAAGAAGGCACGAATACTGCTATGGAAATTCAGTCGTCCACTAGCAAAGAAAATACACTTACTGCCACGAGGGTTCCGTCATCCACTAACGAAGCGGTTACCTCTCGTGTGCCAGAATCAGAAACCGAGAGCAGGTTCACAGAAAGGTTCACTACCGCTCGTGAAGACGGTTTGAATTGGTGGCTCATCATTGGCATCCCTGTTGCCGCCGTTCTAGTTCTTGGCCTACTGGGCATTGGCATTCTTTGGGTGTTATGCTTTTGCCGCCGACCGAAGAAGAAAGCTACTAAAGGAAAGCGCAAGAAACTTGATAGTGGCAAGAAGAAGGATGACGACTACAAGTCTCAGAAAGATGAAGAGGGCCCGTTGCTCGTTGTCACCGGCGACGTCAACCAGTTCTGTCTGGCGAGCCGTCTCTCGGAAATGGAGGAGCTCCCACCCTATACCAATGATACCACGGAGTCCGCATCCCATTTTGAATATGACAGGACGCAGACCTATGATAACGAGGACGAAGACACGAAGTAGCGTCCGGCAGAAAGAAACGCCGACTCATTGTGATACGCCCTTTCCAGACATGCAATGATGAGAGATGATTATTGATCGACAGTTCGACGTGACTCGCCTCTTCGTTCGTCTCTCTAAGCTTCCCAGAAGCGCTGCGGTTTGCTCGAATACATGCTTTCATAACCCAGCCGTAGTCAACGCGGTTGGCTAGAGTTGGCGAAACATCAAAGAACTTTTGAATTTTTGAATTTGTTTGTTCGGTTTGAATAGAGGTGAGACTAAAACGCCTGGTTTGAAAGCAACCAATCACCACGCGTCAATTTGAATAGTGTCGATCGTGTGTGGGTACATATTTTGAAACAGTTAGGTAAATTTGCGATTGGTGTTACCGTATTGGATAGAAGTTGCAACTGATGTGTCGACACCTTTCATTCTCGTCCGTGTCGATTTCATTTCACATTTGGAGTTGGTAGCACTGGGCAGTGTAGAGTTTCGTTTCGTTTGGTTGCATTCTGCTAAAGCGCGCGAAGATGCCCCGAATCGGCTGTAACGGTTTCTCCATGTACGCGGAACAGATGCGTGAGTCGCTCGAACAGAGGCTGGGCAAGCAGCTGCCGCGATTCTACGACGTGGCCAAAGCGGCCGCCCCATTCTGGCAGCTGCTTCCCGAAGAAGACAAAATGGTAAGAAGCAATCAGTGTTCCCTATTCTGTTCTGAAGATGAAAGTCGTAACGACAACGTCTCTCGAAGGCGTGGAAGGAGCGAGCCCGGAACTACAAGAAGGGCGACGAGTACGTGAAACAGAAGGAGAACGCGAGAATGCTGCGCCACGAGGCGAGAAAGCGACGTCAAGATGAACAAGAGGAGGGAAGAGAAGACGACAGCGACGATGGTCAGTTGACGGCTTTGCCGCTTTTCGTTCCGAAGGCAGGATTTCGGTGGGGTGCTCTGTAATCTTCAATTCGCTGGTTTCTCCGTTGCAGATGAGTACGCCGACGGCGAAGAGTTCGACGACATCTTCGAGTTGCCAGCGCCGGTGCAGAAGGGGCCGTCGGTCGGCGGCGCCAAGCAGTTGGCTCTGAGCGACTTGTTCAGCTGCCTTCCCGGCGGTGACTTCGCCTGGCAGAAGAAGAACATCAGTCCCGTGGAAGAGGGGTGGGTGCCGCCTTCTTTGGTGACTTGGTTTTACCGTGGAACTTGTGTCGATAGCACTGTCTCTTCTCGCAGGGAAATGAAGCGCGAGCTGGCGTTGCTGAGCTCTACCGGCAGCCGCTCGGCCGTCGACAGTGTGGCGCCGTCGACGGCGATTGCGGCGCCTTCCTTCCCACTGGAGCAGCAGGCGCAGCACGTCGGCTTTGGGTTCTTCGGCTTCGGCGTGGCCGCTCCTCCGCCGACGACGTCAGTTGGCGGCGGCCAGTACTACGAGGGCATGGACTTTTCCAATTTCGACCCCTACTCTGAGGGCCTCGACCCCTACGACGACGACCAAGAAGAAGAGGGCGCCGGCGACATCTCCTTTCTCCAGAAGCGCGAGTGGGTCAGCCAGGCGGCCCGACAGAACTTCCACTACCATCAGCTACCGCAGCAGCAGCGTCCTCCCAAAGGGCCGTCTTCGAGAGGCAGAGGAAGGGGAGGCGCCTATCAGCCCAACAACAACTACCCTCCGCCGGAGCTGCCACCCAGACTAGCCAAGCAGCAGGCTCTGCGAGCGCAGCAGCAGAACGGTCGCCAGGCGCAGACTCAGCAGCAGCAGCGGCCGTGGTTCCATCGGCAGAGCGCCTGCAGCAGCGCCAGTGGGCTCTATCAGCACGATCTCCCTCCGCAGCAACAGCAGCAGCCTCGGCGTCAGCAGCAGCTCGAGTGGGTCTCGTCCTCGTTCGGCGGCGGCGGCGGGCGCAGATTCCAGCGGAAGACGCCCCCTCCAGTGCTCGCTGTGAAGGCGAGTCTAAAGCTTGAGCCGCTTTGCCTTGAATTGTTTTTCAAGTAAGAATGTACCACACTACAGATGCCAAACAAGCCCGTTCCGCTCCGATTGCCCAATGGCGGAAAGCGCCCAGTTTTCTGGTTGGCCGACAGCTGCACCTCCGACGTGATCGACTAAACGAATCAGTTAGCCGGCTGTTGCTTTGGCGCTTTTGTATTTCGGTCTGTGTTTCTTCAGCTATCGGTTTACGGTTTGGCGTTCGCCTGTCTTTCCGTTTTGATTGTCTTCGTCCACCGTTCGACTTTCGGTTCTGTTTCGATTGATGCTACTCGGCGGCGGTACCTACTTTAGTGGAAGTGGCAATGTGTGTAGTTCCGCGGTTGAAACGAAGCCAAGTTTGGAAGGGCATCTGGAGAGACCATTCCGATCAACTTCCAAAACCAGAAACGAACAAGCGGCAAACAAAGGGCGATCACAGCCGTCTCTCTATCTCAGATCATATTCTTGGCGGCGCCGTGTATGTTCTCGTCCAGTTTGTTGATCTTGTGCTTCCCTCTGATGGGGAAGTGGACGGGCAACTCGCGCGCGTTCTCGCACACGAACACGAAGGGGGACTCGCTCTCGCCCTCCGGATACTGTAAGGAGTTCTATGCGTGGCTACAGTACCTCATTGATGAGTGAGCAATAACTGGGTCAAGCGGCCAAAAATTCCCAAGTGTGATTGGTGCCACCATCGGATCTACCCTACCCAAAGTGCAGTGGATATTCGCACCGTGGCGATCTGCCAACCGTCTTTCGTCGCCATCGCATTGTATCACTACCATGTGCATGCGCGGCACTGCTGAGAAGCGTCTCTTACCCTTTCGCGATACTCTTCCTGGCCGAGGCACTCTACCACGTCGACGCAGCCGAGCAGGCAGCCAGACTTGTACTGCAGAGGCGGCGCGCTCGGCAGCACCCCTGCACAGTAAGCGTCACTGTCGCGTACACAACGATTGCCGTGTCGAACAGTCGTCAGCGTCTACCGTTGTAGTATCGGCGATAGAAGTCCTCCACTCGCTCGCACTCGGCCTTCTCGACCTGTCTGGCGGTGGAGGCGATCCACAGCCGCCCACGGTGGTTCGTGTACCACGTTCGACCCTCGTGACTGCAGACAGGAAGGTAGAGATACCGTATCTTTGCGCAACGAGAGGTGACCGAGTCACCATGCGGCGGGGGTGCGAAAGCGCTAACCCATCCCATGAGCACCTAATATCAACCTTAGCACCCATCTTCACTACCTACTGTTAGAACTTCAAGTTCAAGCGTTACATTACGCAAGGAAAGGAAAGGTTCCCAACCGCTTGATGCCCTTGACCAGTAGCGAGGCGTATGGCTGGTGCATGGAGAGGCAGTGGCCCTTGTCGGGAGTGAGCTCGTCCAGCTGAGTGTTCTGGACGATTCGGTGGACGCGACGGGCCACGGCCGCCGGATTCTCACGACTGCTGGGCCGCGATCCGTCGCTACTACTCTGACGATCGTTGCCGTTCATTCCGCCCACGTACTGAAGGAAAACACGCAAGCCTCATACTTTCCAAGCTCGATGTCGACCGCGACAACAGACTAGACACTCTGCAGCTACTAGATGGTCAGCGGTCGCCCCCTCTGGCGCACAATATGGACTACTCAAGTCTGCAGTCGATATTCGCTACAACAGAAGGTACGTTTGCTCGTGTTGCTTGCGTTTCACAAGCGGGACATTTGCATCTCTCAAGTACTCTGCAGTAGTACATCGAATGCAACGCATTGCGCTTTCGTCCGACCTTCGGGCCGTACTCCGCGAACTGCTTGAGAACATCTGAAGCCAAGTCGGACGCTTCTGACGAAGCGACGGCCGAACTTCCGGTGAAGGCGTTGTCGAGCAAGTCGCGAAGGAACTCGTCCTGATGCAGCACCGACCCGCCGTAACCTCGACTCTCTTCGCTCTGAGAAACGAGCAGAATGGCGGGTACAATCACTTTTTCCAACAAGAAAATGTGTTGTCATTACGGTAATCACCAACCTTAGCAGTGCGATTGATCAGGTCGAAAGTGATCGACTGGGGAGCGGCGCGCCGACTCATCTGTTCCTGCCTCGACAGAAGCTCCTGCTTGCGACGGCGCAGCTCTCGGCGTTGCTAAAGCGACCACATTTCGGCGTACAAGGCAAGGCGAGAAACGATACAGTATTCTCAACTTCACACACCTCTTCGCTCAGCCACGGACTGGCCTCCACGCTGAAGTAGTCCGCCTGGTCGTCGATCACGCGAGTGCGCCGCACACTGCATGAGCAAAGGGATTGCAGGGGGCTACTACGTAGTACGTACGTCTCAATCAGTACACACACATACACACCTGTCTCTGTCGAAGTCGAGCAGTTTGTCCTTTTCGGCGATCGCCTGCTTCAGACCGTCACTGATGGACGAGAGGGAGGCGGCGCCGGCGGCAACGTCAGCCCTGGTAGAACCGAGCAGCTTGCGCCTCAGCTCCTCGCTCTTCCGACTGCCTCTGGCCAGAATCGCTTCTTCTGAACAAGAGTTTCATTCAGAGCAAATATACGCGGAAATTCAGCATGCCAAAACTCTACTCTAAACTACTCGCCTTCTTCGGTGCAAACGAGCTCTCCGCAAAAGAAACAGGGACCAGAGCCCTCCTGCTCGCAGACAATGCGACCGCACTTGAGACAGTTGTTGACAAGCTGGTGCTTGCGAGCCTCGCAGTCGCACTGATGCCTTCCTGGGAAGGGATGCAATTGTTTAGCAGAGGTGGCAGTGCGTGCGAGCGCCTTGGTATAACGAAGTAAAGCGTCGCGCCGAACCTGGCAGCCTGACGACGCGCTGCTCCCCCGCGTCGTCGAGAAGGTTCGTGAACTTCGGCCTGGCGCCACTCTGGGCCGCGCTCACCGACGACTCCGACCTGCCGCTTCTGCTGTCGGAGTCGTCGTCGGCGCCGAAGGCTCTCGCCTTCTTCTTGCCCTTCTTCGACTTCTTCGTTCCACCGAACTGTCTCTCCAGCTCCTCCTCCTCCGCTCGCTTGGCCGACGCCAGGTCTAACAACTGACCGCGACCGCCGGACGACGTCCCAGCCGCCATGGTGGTTGAATGGAAATCGAAGACAGACTTGTTGCGCAACTGAACAGACACCGGTCTCGTCTCACCTCACTAAACTTTCGAGTCAGACGGCAGATAATTTCAAAGATTGGCGCAATCTTGGGCGAACCGCCACCAACTCCTCAACGTGGAAACTTCAATAGGTGGACACAAGAATAACCAAGCCTCACGACAACAAGAGGCGCCAATTCGTAGGTACGAATAATGTGATGTACCAACTATTGTAACTTGTGAGGACTGCTGATTTGCGATATTATAGCCGTATGTGTAGGTTTCACTGAGTGAATGTCACGCCCTTCTAGTAATAAGAAGCCGCTTCAAATCCAAAGCCAACATACAGCTTGTCAATGAGAGGAATTTTCAAAGCAGCAATTATGTATACTTCCTGCATCGCTTCTTCCAATTCTCGCTTTGATCAATGGGGCAATTGCTCGCCGGTCCATTTGCGATTCGTACGCGATGTCAAAGCCGATTTCGAACAATGCTTGTGAGCCGGCTTGTTCATGATTGCTAGCCCGCATTAGCAACTTGGCTAAGTGCCTGCGACACTGAGAATGACGACGACGTCCATCCATCCCGATAACGAAGACGCGGAAGCTGGATTGCTTTAAAGCGTCCTCCCTCGGTGGTCGGCGCACGGAGCCAGATCTAATTCCTGTGATGGATGCCACGAGGAGAGTGGCGCTTGTTTGCTTTGCAATCCGGTCGCTAATGCGTGTGATGCGGCGGTGGCTCCCCCCTCCCTTCATCCCTCTCCGGTCCCCTCACCTGAGGAGTGAGCGGCTCGGCCGAACTCGAAGCTAGACGACTCTTGCGCGGACACAACAAGCGGCTCAGCTGGGGACCATGGGCTCTGTGGATGGAGGGCTAGGGCGACGTCTCATGCAATTTGACGATAAGTGACCGCGGCGCCGGCGCCGCTGCCTGCGCCTCCCTCCCTCTCGATCGCGCGCGCGCTGGGCGGCCCACCGGGCAAAGTGGCGCCTAATTGGCATTGATTTCTCGACGTTTCCTCCATTCGCCACTTGTCTCACCCTCTCTGGGGACGACTGAGCCGCCCACCTTTCTCATTCCCTCTCTCCCTCCCTCCCTTCCCATTCTCCTTCTCCCGGGGAGCGTGAAACGTCGTTGGCCGCCTATCAGGAATTTGTCCAATTAGCCCTTTGCGACATGCGCCACTAGATGTAATCACTCGATTGGTCTCACTTCAGGCAGGTTCGTTGCAACGATGGCTGCAAACCATACATAATCTGGCTCGTAATTCAAGCGGCAGTCCATTCTCCAGCAGCCCAGTCGAAATTCGCCTCGGCTTTTCGCGAGACGCATCAGATAAGAAGATTGACCGCGCTCCGCGAACTGGCAATCGGCGAGCGGAAACGAGCGCTTGTCGACTCGCCGCCGGACAACTCTAACGCCATCCGGAAGTTGCTTGCGTTTACACACTTCGCCAAAAGTCGCCTGTCTTCGCTGGTCGTGGAGCCAGCGACCGTCACTCACTTGACTCAGAGAAGTACACGACAAAATGCCTCGCAAAGTGATTATTGCTGGTGTTGCTATAGCAGTCCTGCTTCTGTGCCTTGTCGCGGCAAGACCTGGCAGCGACAATGAGATAAAGGAGAATGACAATGCGGAAGTTGACACGACATCCGGAACACTGGTCGGAAAGACCATTTACGTTGGTGGAGAGAAGGTCAATGCGTTTCTCGGGGTGCGCTTTGGAAGTGTCCCGAGACGATTCGCGCCCCCAGAACCATACAGACCATCGGGCAACAAACCTTTCTACGCCACAGAATTGGCTAAGGCCTGCCATCAGTCTAACGACACCACCGACCACTGGGGTGCCACCATGTGGAATCGCGACACGGAAATTGCCCAAGAGTGCCTTCAGCTGAACTTGTGGGCCCCGGCCAACACTAAAGGTATGACACAAACAGGTATTTAGCAACATCACGCAGCGATGGTTAGGTACCTGTCATTGTACATGTACTCGGCGTGGGGCTTTCTATTGAAGGATTTATTATTAGTTCTTGCGTCTAGCAAGTGCAGTACACATATATTCTGTGTGGTATGCATTACAATATCTACATAGTGGGGTTCTCCAAATTTCTACAGATAAACCATCCGATGGCTACGCCGTGGCTGTCTGGCTGTACGGAGGCGGCTTCTACTACGGCACGGCTTCCCTGTCTTTGTACAACGGATCCATGCTGGCCGCCGAAGGGCGCCTGGTCGTGGTCAACCTCAACTACCGCGTGGGCGCCTTCGGCTTCCTCTACTTGGACACGCCCGAAGCGCCGGGCAACGTGGCCATGCTGGACCAGCAGCTGGGACTCAGGTGGATCAGGGACAACATTCGGCAGTTCAACGGAGACCCCAACAAGGTGATGCTGTTCGGAGAGAGTGCCGGCGCGGCCTCCATCGTGGCGCACATGTTGGCGCCCGGCAGCAAGGGCCTCTTCAGGTTCGTTCGAATGGTTGCTCTTCTTGTCTGAGTGTGGAAGTTACCTAATGGATGGTTTCAGCAGTGGCATTCTGGAAAGCGGCAGTCTTGACAATCGCTGGGCTATGGACACACCGAAGAGGGCCCTAGAGAAGTCGCTTCACATAGTGGACTATCTGAATTGCGGCAATCCACAGCCCGCCAAAGTGGTCGACTGTCTAGTAAAACGCAAAGCGGAGGAAGTAGAAGATGCAATGTGGACCATCGGCGTGTCGCCGATGGAGTTTCCTGTGGTTATCGTCAGCAGAGACGCCAACTTCTTTGGTGGAAAAGATGCGTTCAATTCCCTACGAAAGCTGGATTTTGTTAGCAGCAACATCAGTCTTGTTGTTGGAATCAACGCTAACGAAGGTGAGAGTTACTCACAAATGTCAATAGAGTTTTGCAAGCTCCGAGTTGGTCCAATGTCTCTCTTTCAGGTAGTTTCTGGAACATATACAACTTGCCAAAGTGGTATCCCTACAAACAAGACGTGCTGCCAAAGATGAACGCCACCGTCTTCGAGGCCAATGTGGATAAGATGTTCAGCTACCACGACAGGGTCACTCGGCAGGGGGCCGCCTTCCAGTACTGGGACAGGAGGGACAACTGCTCCGCCGATGCGACCGACGAAAACGACCTCTGGTACTCGGAGAAGACGAACGAGATGGTCGGCGACTACCACTTCACCTGCGACAGTCTCTGGCTGGCCGACCAACTGGTCGAGACTGGCTACGGCGACGTCTTCGTCTACTACTTCACGCAGAGGTCGAGCACCAATCCGTGGCCCGAGTGGGGCGGCGCCATGCACGGCTACGAGATCGAGTACATCTTCGGCTGGCCACTGATCAACGGCACAGAAGGAGGATACACCGACGAGGAGATCGAGCTCAGTCGGGCCATGATCGACTACTGGGCCAGCTTCGCGAGACACGGGTGCGTCCTGCTGTAGTAGGCTGCATCCAAAGCAGAATACGCCCTCTTTTGTAAAAGTTTGAACTGTATTCGCTGCTCAAGTTATGGTAGATTTGTTCAACAGAAAGCCAACTTCGCTGCGAACCAACGTCGTCGCGGACGACTGGCCGAAGTACCAGAAGGATGGTAAGCAATGGTTCCAACTGGACGGCAAAGGGTGCAAGGCAATTGAGCCGATGAAGCAAGACAACTGCCGCTTCTGGAGGCTTGTCAAAGACAAGGAGTTCAAGAACATGACAGGTTACGGACATTCCAGAACTTTGCTGCAGTCACGATCGTATTCGCGCCGAAATGATGGTGTCGTTCAGGAGTCCATCAGAAGAGTGGCGCGCCTTCACTTTGGAGTGACGTGATCACGATCGCTTCCGTATCTTTGGCTGTTTGTCTTAGTCGACTGCTAGACATTCAGTGATCTCTGTGCGTATCCTCTCTGTTGCCTGGGGAATGTTAGGAGTTCGCCACCGCTAGCGATCTGAAACGCAGGGACATTTTCACCCTTCTTCGCTAACACTGCGCATGTATGATCATTCATGGCAGAGTGCAGAGTATACTTACGGTAGGTACCTACATATGTACAAGAAATTGTCAAACAGTGACATTACAGTATACGGCGCAAAACCGATAACAACTAGTCGTGGTTACAAAATGTGGATTGTCAGGTGTCTGCAGACACTACCACTTGTCAAGGTGTGAATATATATAGAACTTTGCCTACAAAACATTCGAAAACTGATCTCAGGGACTGTTGAAGACACAGCCCACGCTGAAGCGCAAGCACTGTTCAAATGAATTGGCCGTAGCTGTAGTGAAATTGTCGCCTGCTTTGCCTGCATTCGGCAGATTTTCCGCTATGACGGAGTGCGTGCGCGGGTATACGGTACCTCACCTACTCTCTACCTACCTACGGAACAGTCGCCGCGCCGCGTGAGCGAAACAAACAGTGTATCGTCGTTGTACGAATTGGCGATCGCGAGAAATCGTGAGGATTACTCTCGCAAGACGCAAGACATCCACTGGGCTGGAGACGACGTCTTCGTGAAGCCGAAACGTCAGCGATTGCGACGAGGATTTGTCATCGAGGAGAGAAGAGCGAGAGTGCCGTGGGTTGGCAACGCTACTACACGGCGGCAGTGCACGACGCGTCGTGTCGGACTGTGCCGCCTTTTGGTCCGCTGCGCTTCTCCAAAACTGAGGAAGGCCGGAAAGGAGGCCGCCCCGAGGCGCCCGAACGGAACCGATCGTCCTCTCGGCAATCGCCGGCTCCCGAAAGGAGAAGTGGAGTGAACGATGAGTCTGTCGGCGTCGGAGGCGGCAGACGAGTACCGGAGCTCCCTGGGCGAGCTGACGTTCAACAGCAAGCCGCTCATCAACATGCTGACCATGCTGGCGCAGGAGAACCAGCAACACGCCGGCGTCATCGCTCGGGTTATCGAGAACCACATCGCTCAGGTTCCTTTGGACACTTTGCCGTCTGCCTCTCCTCGTCTTTCTCTATTGCGCTACTGGTCCTTGGTGCTGTCATTGCGTGTACATTACAATTTGCCGCACTTATTGCATTCCTGTTTCCTGTATCCAATGCCAAGTCTCCCAGTGACTCTAATACTCTCATCATAATCGTGCGTTGCGCTTGAAGCGTACGCAACGTGCAAGCACTAACCGTGTAAGGTAACTTTTGGCGAACTGAAGAACTGTCGGTTTTTCGTTCGTGATCGGTTAGCCTGCGAGCTGCTTCATTGTTTGGGCTTCGCTCAAGCAGACACACACAGTGGCTGTACATGAGAGAAAGATAGTACAGCTTAGAATTATATAATTGCAATGTCGACCATTTTCGTTACTAACCAGTGGCGTAGGTAGGTAGTATTGCCAAATAGAGGAGGGGGGAACAAATAAAGGGGGGAGGGGGCAGTACTTCCAAACGCTGTAGCGTCAGTGCGAGTGAATTTGCACTGTAGGTGGAAATTTTTGCTATTCCCAGTCGTGAAGACAATGTTTCTACAAAGTATTCACACGCCGCAGGCGTTGCCAGTTTTGAGAGCCGACAATGTTTTGAAGCAACCACTTACGGCATGTGGGGCCATAATCCCCCCCCCTTTGGCTACGCCACTGGTTCAAACAATGAGACCACGCGAGTCGTCAACTGCGTCACAATGGTTACACGCACCACGTCTATGAACGGAAACATAGTAGAACCTGCTACACACGATTGCGTCTTAACATAATAAGCACAGCTGTTCTAGTAATCACAAAATATGTTCCTTTGACCAGGCAGCAAGCCAAATTCGTAGTGGATGTAATACACTTTTTGACTACGATCGCAAAACCATCTGAAGATCACCTACGTGCATAAATACAAGGAGACAAATTGAAAAATAGTTGAGTTGACCAAGGTTGCTTTTGCATCCAGCGCAACTAAGGGTTCACAGCCACACACACAAGAGACACAAGGGTTGAACAATTTCGTTCGTATCGGTCTGTCAGACTGCCTGTAAGAGGGTTGCACTTCTGGTCCTGGTCCTGGTGAGATTCGAGTTTTGAGAAGTGGGGCTCTGTAGTACAGTTCAGCCAGAGTCTCAACTTGGCCATTCCATGCGCTGCTGCTTGCCAGTTGCACGTCAAAGCGTTCCATCTCTCTCAGGCGCCTGCGGAGGCCAGATTGCCAGCTCTGTATCTGATCGATTCTATCATCAAGAATTGTCGAGAGTCGCAATACCCAAAGGAGTTCGGGAAGAACATCATCACGACGTTTAAGAATGTCTTCTCAGCGGTTGGTTGTAGTTCGTAGAAGAAGGATAGGTTCGCAAATGTAAGCAACATGCGGTCGTCTCTTCGTTCAGGGAGATGAGAAGGTTCGCGCGTCCCTGTATAGGGTGCGTGTGACCTGGTCGCAGTACTTGCCTGGTTCAAGGCTCTATGGGGTTGACATCGCCGCAAACGAGATAGATCCCAATTGGCCCGTGCAGCAGCCCAAAGCAGGCGGTCCACGGCAGATGCCGTCTCCTCAGAGGGCACCAGTGCCTTCCAGTGTCAATGCGCCAGCACAGCCGCAGGTTGGCACTGTACACGTGAATCCTCGATTCGACTTCGCCCAGCCCCCTGGAGGCGCTAAGGCACCATCTTCCAGCAGCCCTGGAAGTGCCAAGGTGGCCTGTTAGTGGGCGTTTGTCCCACTGTCCTACCTGCGTTCACATTCGAGTCGCCACCCTAGGTTAAACCGAAGGATCCTCGCCAAGGACCAGTCTCGGTACCTCCGAAGGAGCAGGCAGTGGGTCAGTCTGCAGCTCCTGGAGGGGAAGCGACCGACATGCAGCGAAGGCTCGCTGAATTGGAACAGCGCAAGCGGTCGCTCCAAGAGCGGCTCAAGCAGTCTGGGGAGAAGGAAAGCCCGTTGGACACTTCCGCTCCGCTCCCTGTGAGGATAATGGAAACACTGACAATATACGTGTGCGACACAGACCAATGAGGTTCTTTCTCTGGTTCAGAAGTCAGCAAGAACTTCGCCCGACGAAAGCCAGGCAAAGGGGAAACGAAAATCGGAAGGTGCCCTGGAAGCGACCCGTTCGTCTCAGGACACTGCCATGGCGGAAGTCAAGCCCAAGAAGCAGACGAACGTCGACAAACCGAAGAGCAAAGACAGAAAGAGGGAAAGGCCACCTGGTGGAACTCCGGGCAGGAAGGACAAGAAGCGCCGAGATAAGCAGCACCGTGATTCGAGGGATAACGTGCGCAGTGTACCATCTAGTTCGACTGCTGCGAGTGTCACTTCCTCTGAGGATACTGTCTCGACCTCTGGAAATAATAGTGCCAGCCACTCGGTTGTTCGCAAAGAGGCGGACACATCCTCAAAGTCGACACCAGACACGAGCAAGGAGCTGGAGGTGTGGTCGCTATTTGGTCTCTATTTGTGTTTGTGGAAACCCAATGAGCGACCAACTGTTTCAGATGCACGACGTGGACCTCAGGCGGGAGCTGCCGCCGGCTGCTGTGTCGAAGAACGGCGGTCTTGCGGACAGCTCCAAGTCGCCACTTCATTCTGAAGCCACTTCAAGTGACAGCGCACAGCTGCCACTGGCTGAGGCGATCAAGCGTGACGCAAAGAAAGGTCGAACCTATCAGCAGATGAACCCTCATGGACAACCCCCTGCGCCGCGGCACCACTACCACCGTGGGCGCGGCGACGAGAGAAGAGGGCGTTTTGGCGGACGCCACGGCGGCCATCGCTATCCTGGACCCCCTCGCTACCCCGAGCCGCCGCCTCACTTTCGGCATCGCGGCCCGCCACCGCCGCAATTCGGAGCCCCAAGGCCACCGACGAGCGAGCCTGGAAGCCACGCTTTTGTGCCGCCGGCTGGTCCGCCGCCGCCGTCGATTCCTCCATTGGTCCAGCCTTTGCCTCCAGTGGCACCCCACACCCACCATTCTATTGGCCTCCTGCCCACCCCACCGAGTGATGGAATGGCCCCGCCGCCACCAACGGTGGTCCTGCCGCAAGCGCCGCCCGTTTCTGTAGCTGCGCCGCCTGCGCCTCAGCAGTACTCTCGGCCGCCCTTCCCCTACGCCGATCCGACCCCGTCAGAGGTGGTTCCAGCGCCGGCTAGTCACCCTATCCCTTCGAACAATCGGATCTTTGTCGATGGCATCGCCTATGAGGTGCAGTTCATCGACGACACGCCTATCATTGAGCGAGATGGCCTCCCATTCAAGGTGGCCTTGTGATCTAATTAGATGCTAGCACTTTGTAACCCTGTTTACCTTTTGACGCACGCTCTTTTGCAGATTCGCTTTCACGGCGAGCCGCGCAACGTGGTGATCGACGGCGTGCCCTACTCCCTGGCGTTTGGAGAGCGCAAGCAGATCAACATCGACGGCCAGCCGCACACCATCCGATTCGGCGCCCCCTCCAGAGAACTCTACATGGGCTCCTATCCATTCCGAGGCGCCTTCGGCGGCCCTACCATCTACGCGACAATCAACAACGTACGACACGAAATCCAGCTGGGTGGGCCGCCGCCCGAGGTTCGCGTCGACGCCGAACCAGCCTATGAACTGTCGCCGCATCTGCGCAGTCGACGGGCGACGGTGGTGCGCCAGGAATTCCTGCCCAATCAGGCCGGCGTCGCTCCGCAGATGGACAACTCTGCTGGCAATGGTTGGTTGCAGATAGAATCTCCCGTATGTAACTGTCCTGCGCCTAAGACGCAGCGAGTTCTTGTACTCTAACCGCGTTAACACGCAGAATCTGTGGAAGCGTTTCCAAGGTAGCATAAGCGAGTCTGTCGTGACTTGACACGAGAACTAGAGAGGAGCAGAACAAGAACACAAATGCTACGCTTTCCCTTTGCAGTGGTGGAGCAAAAGATGGACGTCAACAACCTGCTGGCCCAACTTCTCATGAAGGGCGTGATCAAGACGGGCGTCGGCAACGCCAACGCCGCCGCCGTCGATTCCCCCGTCGACGTGGGCGGGCGTTCTCCCGCCAGGCCGGCCACCCCACCCATTCCCTCGCAATATCGGCCTTCAGAGGACGCGACGGTGGAGAGCAAGGCGCAGGCGCCCGTCAACCTCAAGGACTTCAGCATGCGCCTCATGCAAGTGTGAGTCAGACTCGGAGTCTTCGTAGATTCATTGTTTGAACATCTGTCACACTGCCATGAATCCTACATATAAGCGCCCTCAGAGGAAGACTGAGAAAATAAGTGCCCCCTGCAATGAGCGCCAACATTGTGTAAATACCAGTAGTACCACTACCATAATGTGCTGTATGACTATTCCTAACACAAGATCGGGCTATTTATGCAGCACAACGACTAATTGTAGGTATTTTGATCAAAACCTCAACAGTTTCAGTCTAAAAGCCAGGTACGCGAATTAATACGAAAGCAACTAGAATATATGGAGACTTTGGCACTCTTGAGTGGTCGAGTGAATGAGCGCACACCCTCGAATAGGCCCCCCCCCCTCTCCAATAAGCCCCCTCCTAGAGGTGCACTAGGTTGAAGAATAAGCGCCCAGGGCGCTTATTGGAGGATTTGCGGTAGTCTTAGTCGCTTCTGCATTGCAGTCGCTACGAGTCGGTCATCTCGGCCCTCTACCCGATGGAGAAGCAGCAGTGCAAGACGTGCGGCCTGCGCTTCGACACGGCCGTTGACCAGCAGCGCTACGCGCTCCACCTCGACTGGCACTTCAAGGAGAACCAGCTGCTGGCCGCCGAAACGCGCCCCTCGGCCGCCGTCTGCCGACCCTGGTACTTGGCCGTCGAGGTGAGTTGCTTCCTCCCGGTTGCTGCGCTCGGTTGGCGGCGACGCATTGGTACAGTAACCGGTAACGACAGTATCTTATCTGATTGACGCCCTGATTCGCTATAGGGGCGAATATCGGCTGGGTTGTGGATTTTGCGACACTATGGACACTATGTTTGGTATAACATTGCTATTTGCGTTTTTGCCGCTTCAGGGATGGATCAAGAGGCCGTCCGGCGACCCGTTGCTGCCGGCGAACGGTAGTTCTCTCGGTGGTGGCCGTATGAAGAGGCTTTCCTTTGCCGTTTCGCTTTCCGAGCTTTGCACTGAAGTGCCTCGTCTTTCAGCGGAACTCGAAACCGGTGCAACCGGCGGCGAGACGGGTGGACTTGGCGGTTCTTCGGCGCGCCAATTCGTCAAAGACATTGTTACCAACAAGGATAAGGAGGTGCTGCGCTGGAAGCTAAACGCAGATTTACGTGCGAGTGTCATTGCTTCAACCCTACGGCCTTCGTTGCAGTTCTGCGCCGTCTGCGGCGAGCAATTCGAGCAGTACTACGACGACGACGAGGAAGTGTGGCGACTGCGCGACGCCCTCAGACTGGAGGGCAACGTAAGTGGCACGCAGACGCTTCCTGATTGACGAGCGTTTCTTTGTCATTGCCTTCCTTTGTGGCTTCAGGCGGATGAGGCCTACCATCCCGTCTGCCATCAGGACGCCAGCGTGGTAGGCGCCGCTACGTCTTCGATCGCTCCGCTTGGAGAAGACGCGAACGACGCGGCGCCCTTCTTGTCGACTACGGTGGGTGCAATCGTGTCTACCATCTAGTAGATGCCCATATTGTCGTGTCCGTTATGACATGGCGCCCGTCCCGATTCAGGGCTCGTTTGGCGAAGCCGACGGCGTCGTCCCGGGACTGGAAACGCCCGTGGTCGTAGTCAAGGCAGAGCCAGCGCCCACTGTAAGCTGCCTAGTTCGATTTAGGTTGTGATAGCCTCTGAGCCATCTTATATACGCCTTGCAGCCAGCGCGACCGAAGCCGACTACGGTGGACCTGACGACGACGATGGGCGAGCCGCCGACGTCGACCTCGACGCCGATCAAGACCGAAGTGACCGAAGCTCAAGCGAGAAGCGAACAAATCTGTGATAGCACTACCACGACTACAACCGTCAGCGCGACCCCTGCCGACGTGTTGGTACCGTATTCGGACGGCGCTGGTACTTCGGCCACCGATGTGTCCTCAGCGCGGGAGTCGGAAGCGCCGCCGCCGCCGCCCGCGCCGCAGCAGCAGCAGCAACCGGTGAAACTGGAGCCGGAAGTCGTTGAGCCCAGTAGCGTCAGCAGTCCCGGCACGCCCGTGCGGGACGAGCCCGACGACTGAGCACTCGGCGCGCCGCAGCGTATAGGGGTACCGTAGTCCAGTGAGCAGCGCCGCTCGCACGCGCCTCTTTCTCCCTGTAAATTATTCGTCGCCGCTTTGCCGTAGATTGTCACTGCTGCTCGGCACGCTGAGCGGCCGACTTGGCGGTTGAACAACCCAGAATTGAACTATGAATGCGTCGGCCTCTTCGTGTGGTGTCGGTCTGTCCTTTTTGGCAAGCAGAGGAATAAAGGAGCGGTTGAGAATAATTCTTGCTGCATGCACGCACAATCGAGTCGACACTAGGTAGCTACCGGTTCTGCCCTGCCGTCACTCCTCTATTTTGCACTTGGGACGAACTTATCGGCGCATGATCGGCCATCTGGGCAGAACCGGTATTCGTTGCACTTCGAGCGAGTTGTAAGGGGTAGGAAAGTTATTCCTGTGGTTGTGGTTATTCGAGCGCGAAATCGGACAAAAATATGTAGTCTCGTCGTACGCTTTGGTGTTGTTATGTTGTGACTGTGAGGTTTGGGGTTGAATAAAAATCCAAAAAAAACGAAAATTGTGTTTGTTTAAAATATGACAAGTCCTATCTGGTGGGCTGTATGGTACCTCTGAATTTTGAATCTGGTACCTATTCTGTTCGTTGCGAGACCGGCCCACTGCAGTTTTAACTGGGCCTACGTCTAGACGGCGCACTTACCACGCGCTTTCCGCTGCGCTGCACTCGAGCTATTCATTCATCCAGCTGGTTGCCGTTTTCCGATTATAGGAGACTTTCAGTCATCACGTTAGGGACCGTCTCACTCTCGTCTCGCATTGTCAGCAGAATGGGCAAGCCAAAAGTCGGCATCAACGGGTGAGAAAGGCGCTTTCTGCAGGGCCGATTCGCTGTGTCGTCGACTGAACGAGAGTTGAGTTGAGAATCGGTTGTCTTGTCGCAGATTCGGCCGCATCGGTCGTCTGGTTCTGCGCGCCGCCATCGAGAAGGATGCGGTCGAGGTCGTGGCCGTCAACGACCCCTTCATCGATCTGTCCTACATGGTAGCCGCTCGCGACGCTTATTACTTCTGCGCTCTTTCTTGTCAGCTTCTCGATTGTACCAGCGCGCTGCTTGTTCCACAGGCGTATATGTTCAAGTACGACAGCACCCACGGCAGATTCAAGGGCACCGTCAGCACCGACGGCGGCCTGCTGACCGTCCAGGCGACCGGCAAGGCCCCACAGAAGATGCGCGTCTTCGCCGAGTTTGTGCCTATACTCCAAGCTTGCTTCTATTTCCGTGTAGCATAATCAAGGGTCGGTCGCATGGCTGTTACTCCTCCTCTCTTCAGGAAGGACCCCAAGGCGATCAAGTGGGGCGAGTGCGGCGCCGACTACGTGGTCGAGTCGACGGGCGTTTTCACCACCACTGAGAAGGCTCAGGTACGACGATTGCTATACTATATCACTGAGACGGGAGATGTGCTGAGGCGGCGTATGGTAGAACAGGATGTTTGGTTGTTCGTACAACAATAGGTCTCTCCTCACTGCACTCTTTGTTGAACCAAACACGAAATGTTATGGCATAGACGGCGCATGTAGTGGTATGGCTAATCTGCTGCTGCCCGTTGTACTTTGCGAAGTATCGCCCGTTTTGCCTGCGCAGGCTCACCGCGACGCTGGGGCCAAGAAGGTGATAATCTCGGCTCCCTCCGCCGACGCGCCCATGTTCGTGATGGGCGTCAACGAGGACAAATACAACCCCGCCGAGCACCACATCATCAGGTTCGGTGTTTGTGAATTGTGTGGTCGTGCGAAGAAGATGGCTTATGCCTGCCTCCCTCTCGCTTCAGCAACGCCAGCTGCACCACCAACTGCCTGGCTCCCCTGGCCAAGGTGGTCAACGACAACTTCGGCATCATCGAGGGTCTCATGGTGAGAGACAGTCTACGTGTGACAACCAATCATCCATTCATTTGTTCACTCGTGTGTTGTCTGCAGACGACGGTGCACGCGACCACGGCCACGCAGAAGACGGTGGACGGGCCCAGCGGCAAGGACTGGCGCGGTGGGCGCGGCGCCGCCCAGAACATCATCCCCTCCAGCACCGGGGCCGCCAAGGCCGTCGGCAAAGTCATCCCTGAGCTGAGCGGGTAGGCGTCCTTCCTGCGCCGCCATTTGTTCATTCTATAGCTTTTGTCTGTACTCCGTCTGTCGCTTCGGTTCAGCAAGCTGACCGGGATGGCCTTTCGCGTGCCGACGGCCGACGTCTCGGTGGTCGACCTGACGGTGCGTCTGAACAAGGGCGCCAGTTACGAGGACATCAAGAAGACCATCAAGGCCGCCGCCGAAGGACCCATGAAGGGCATCCTGGCCTACACCGAAGAGGCCGTGAGTCACTGGCGTTATTTGGAGGGCTTTTCTGACGCGCGTCAACATGGTGCTCCAAGGAATGCCAGGAAGGCTGTAGGAAACTAGCAATATGACTCTAAAATGGATCGCTGCAACCGAAAATGTTACTAATTTTGGCTAGCCGTGTTAGGTGGAGGTGTAACGCCCACTCCCCTCGGCCTCCCCCCTCAAGTCGACTGTAAAGCTCTCCGTGTGCGACTACATGAATGCCACTTTCTCCTTTCTCTATGCCAGGTGGTGTCGTCCGACTTCATCACCGACGACCACAGCAGCATCTTCGACGCGGGAGCCGGCATCTCGCTCAACCCCAACTTCGTCAAGCTCGTCGCCTGGTTAGTGGAGACTTGCGCACCTTCTGTCGTCGTCGGCATCGACGAATTGACGCAACTCGCTTCTCTCTTTCCAGGTACGACAACGAGTACGGCTACAGCCACCGCGTGGTCGACCTCCTGACCTACATCCATGGCAAGGCCTGAGCTGGCGAGGACGATCTAAGAAGAACTTAGCTCTCTCTCTTCGTCTAAGCCACTTCGCCTTATCTAACGTGTTAGGATTCCCCTAGTAGACGCAGTGATTCCTCTCTATGCCCCAGTTCCACCAGTGTCGCTCTCTGGTCCTTCGCGCATTCTTTTCCGTTGTGGTTTGTTGCTCCTTCTTAGTCGTTTGCACCCTAGTTGTTTGACCCCCTAGTTGCTCGATGCTCTCTCTCTCCGACCTAGACGAGTCGAGGTCTATTAGACGTCGCATAGGTGAGACGGTGGAGTCTGAGATACCGGTATTCCTTTGGCGTTGTTGTGCCGCTGTTAGCGCCCGTTTTGTTCTCAGCCTGCTTTGAGTCGGAACTCGTCGAGGATAAACGTGTGGTTAGTTGGCCTGCGCTGAGAGAAGCAGCGCCTTTTAGAGCAAAGCAAATAGCGCTAGCGCTGTAAGATGGACGCTTCACTCTCGTCCCGCCGCGCTTCCGAGTTAAGAGTTCTGAATGCGGGGTCAGTATAGAGGTACTTCCCTCTATATGTGTCTGTCGTGAGATACGCTGTGGCTTCGTAGAAGCAGTTGCTTTGCTGCGTATTTCGGCGAGAGTGGGAGCTACCCACGGCTGCAGCGCATTTCTAGTGATGGGGATAGACAGAGCGAGCTGAGCCGCATTGAAATTCGTGCAATACGATTTCGCGCACATTTTGGCCGCCTGCATCTTCTAAGAGAGATAGATACCGGCCAGAAGAAATGGCTCCTGTGAGGCCAACTCTTCAACTTGACGATTCGCAAGGCAAAGACCACGTTTGACAGCTTACGACGGAAAATATGTTGTCGCCAACACAGATGGGGTCGTGATGGTATTATGTGATGGCATGGTATAGCTTCGCACGTCAGTTCTTTGAAATAAACGCTCCTATGTGTGCCTTGCGTATAGCAACCAAACAGCGTTTGAGATCAACAAGGTTTTCTCGTTTCGGATAGCCTCCTAACGTCGTTCTTCTTGTGCGAGTCTTACACACCATCTTTCGTACGTTCTTTGGCAGCGACTGCCAATGGGCCCGCAAGAGGAACCTGACGGTCGCCTCTTGCTTGGCGAGTGAATGCAACATGATTTCATGGACGAGGAACGAATCGAGCGGCTAACAAGAAGTGAGGGACCTTCGTCGTCGTCGTCATGACACTGCGCAGCCACCTGGCGGAGATCGTTCGCCAGGGCGTTTGGGCCTCTCTCACTGGCGGCTGGTTCTACGATCCCCACCAGTCGCTCTTCTGCAACACCGTCCACCTGTACATATGGCTGGTGCTCTTCCTCTTCCCCCTCATCCTGGGGATCACCCACAGAGGAGGGCCGGTGTCCTGGCCGATGACCATCATCTACGCTTCCTTCGTCGTCTTTCTATTCGGCCTGCTCAAAGCCGTCGTCTGGTACTTCCACCGCCTCTTCGACACCCACCAGCCTCACGTGGTGGAGAAGTCGGCCGAGGCGGCGGCGGCGGCTGCTGCAGCGGCAACGGGAGACGCTCTGGCGTCCACCTTGAGCGCGCCGACGGTCGACGACGCCGACGAGGAGGCCATCGAGATGAAGGAGATCTCCTTCGACACGCGCTTCACAGAGGAGGACAATCGATTGATGGGCGAAGCTCTGCCGCCTACTAATTTGGGTGCAGAGACTGGGAATGTTATTGAGAGGACCTTGAGCCAGCAATCGGTGGTCGCTGCAGAGGTGCACCGACCGAGTTCAGCTGACGCCGAGGAAATGATGAAGGTGATTGCGCTCATAATCTGGGTGGATCTGACGGCTGAGTTGTTTCTTCTTTCCAGGAAGCCGTCTCCGACCAAGAGCTTGCTTCGTTACCACGCTCGGACAAATCTTTGCTTGCCCAGTCGACGAAGATTCCAGTGGACAGTCTCGAACTCTTGCCAATCTCCGGCGAAGTCGACCGCAGAAGAAGCGACGCTTCGTCGACGCTGGCCGGCGTCCACTTTCGCGACGAGAGCGGTGTAGAAGGCTCCTCGGCCGGCGGCGACGGGCAGACGGGAATCCAGAGGAAGTTCTCCGAGCCCAGCTTTGAGAACTTCGCGGCCGCCACCAGCTTGCGAAGGAGGCGCAGAAGCGGCGGACTTCCGCCCCTAGGCGTCCGTCGAGTTCGAAGTACGCTGGAAACGGCCTCGGGATCTTATCGGCATCGCTCCACCGGAGGTACGGTATTTCCTACACGTGCCAAATTTGTGTTTTTATCCGAAAGGGACTCTTTTTCTTTCGCAGGTCTGCTTCTGAGTCAGCAGACGCTAGAGGAGTGCAAGATGAAGGGCACGCGCAAGTCCTACCCCAGCAAGACCAGCAGCACGGATATCTTCCTCAGCAACGCCCGGCCGCCGCGCGAACAGCTGATCGGCCGGCACTCCTCTTCGCTGCAGACGGTGGGATCGGCAGGCTACGACCCAGACCCCATGATCGCCGAGGAGGCCGAGTGCGACGACGACGAAGGGCCCAGTCTGAACGAGGAAGCGCCAAGATCGCATGGTAACAAGCATTGGACATTGGAACTCTGATAACAGAGGAACAACGCTTCTGTTCTAGGCCTTCCCGTGGAAGCAGTGGTGGACATTTGGGCGGCCCCTTGGTCCTCCACTCCGCAGATGGACAGGGGTATGGACCAACAAGAAGAAGAGGAGGAGCGCGAGCAACGCTTCGGCGAAGGCGACGAAGAGATGGAGGCGCGCCAAATGGTTCTAGAGCTGCGCAGTCGGCTGGCCGAGTTCCGCGCTGAAGAGGAGGAGGAGGCGGCCGCTTCGGCCGGCGCCACGGCCGCGGCCGAATCGTCCTCGTCTACCACTGGAGAAGCCATCTCAGAGCTTCTGCTTTTGAACAAGACGTCTGAAGGAGGAGCCGAAGAGAAGCGCGGCTCGCAGCAGTCACAGAGCGCCGAGGATAGACGAACCAGTGAGTTGATATTGATATTCGATAGGCTATCATCGCTCAGATCTTTGCTTGCTTTATGTAAGTCGCTCCATCGATTTTTGTTTGACCTTGTTTCCAGAGATCAAGGTCGAGCTAGCCAGGCTGCTGGAGGAAATCATCGAGAAGCACCCCGAGGCGCTGGAAGCGATCGAGTCGGTTCGGCGGAGCCGTCTGCTGGCCAGGCACGGAGCTTCGGAGCCTCTGTCGTCTCCCACGGAGACGGAGCCGGCTCGGGGCGATGAAGAAGAAGATGAGAGAGAGCAGCAGCAGCACCCGCGTCGCGCCGTCACCGTCAGGAGACAGGGGGCGGTGCGACGACGATCCACGGCCACCAGTCACGACGAGTCGGCCGCGTCGAAAGACATCGCCAGGTCATCGGCTACTGGTTGCTGCCCGCTTTGATTGTGTCTCACCCCATATCGAATTCTTACTTGTGTATTGCAGAGCGCGCTTTCGCAACCGCAATCGAGATCGCCTGGCGTCCGACGAAGACGTAGTCGAGAGTGGTATCGACGAGGAAGAGGACGCGAGCGCCGCCGCCACCGTCGGCAGGGCTGGACGGAGCAAGAAGAGTCGAAGTCGCAGCGGCAGCAACCGACGCGACGTGGACAACGACGACGACGACGACCAGCAGCCGTCGACGTCGAGAAGAAGAGTGTCCGACTTGGCCATGGCGGCTGCCAGCGTGGCCAGCGGCAGTCGAGCCACCGGCATCGACGCTCCCACCCACGTGGCCCGCACTCACGACGACACGAACGAAGGCGCCGTCCACTGCTTCCGGGTAATGATAGGACTGTAACGTGAAAGATGTCATGCCGATAGTCAAAAGTAGAGCTTGCTGTGGAGATTCTTAGCCTGTTGGGGAGCTGCATTTTACACCATGTTACTTCGCGATGGTAGCCCTTACTCAGGACGAGGACGGCAACTGGTGGACGTACACCTTCAATTCGGCCAGCGAAGGGACCGCCCAGGCTTTGGGCAGCGACGACGCAGTCATGGACCTCATAGCGCCCGATCCCGTCGTCCCCCTAACCGAGCAAAGACAACAACGGCAACGGCGCCATCGCCATCAGGCGGGCGCTCGCTCCTCGCGCCAGGGCAGTCGGCAACAGCAGCAGCAACGTCACGCCTCTGACGTTCTGGAAGTTGTGGAGAGCTCGGCCGACGAGACAGCCTATGTGGAGAGCGGCCAGCGCCGTCATCGCCAGCGGCAGTCAACCTCCGTGAGCGCAAGACGCCTTCTTGCCTCTGGTACTTGGGACAACCAAACATTGACATTTCTGCATTGTAGACGTCCGAGAGACGATCTGCAAGAACTGGAGAAGTGGAAGTGCGGCGCCGACGTCGCGCCGGCAGCGACGAGAGCAGCAGCAGCGACGAATTCATCGCCGGCGTTCCTAGCAGCGTCCTCCACCCCAGTTCCCTCTCCCAGGTTTCCAGGTTCGTGTGCGAATTGCATTGCGATACATTGCATGACCGTTTGTAAGTATAGTGTACCTTAGCTTTTGCGTAGAAGTTAAGTAACTGTAAATATGCCAAGAAGCCCCTCGCCCCTCCTCTCTTCCCCCAGCTTCAGCAGCATGCTAACTGAGGAAAGGTCAGGAGGGAGGCTCATTGGAATATTTACGGTAATGCTAGCCCCCTTTTCTGTCGTGCCCCATGTGAAGGCAATAACTTCTGAAGGCTTGAATAATTCAGGGAACCCGTCGGTTTGTCTGAGGCGCTGCAACGCCTTCGCGCCCTGGGCCGTCGTCACGGCAGCGGGACCGCTGGAGTAGGGCCCGGTTCCGCAATCGCTTCCGGCAGTGGTCGAGGCCGGCGCTACCGTACCCTGCCCCCTCTGACGGTGTCGCCTCTGCGAAGCCACTCGGTGTTGCTGAGCGACGAGCGGAATCGCCTTCAACTCTTCATGAATCGGGCTACGCTTCCGGCTGGCATCGACGGCCGTCGTTCCACGGTAGCTTACGTCTAAGTAGGGCTTGATTCTACCGAACGTATTGGGAAACTGCAACAACCACATTTTTTCTCAGTGCAAAAACGTGGACCGAACACATCGTCTCGTTTCGTTCCCAGGGTAACGCCGACGGTACCAGCGCCACCACGCCGCCGCAGAGCGCGGCCATCAGCGAGCAAGGCTCCTCCAGTGGTAGTGGGAGCAGCCTGAACCAGATTCGATTTCTCGCCGACCTGGGAGGTGGGTGGTTTGCCGCTCCTGCGATTTCCGTTTGTTTATTTGTAATTGAGCTGCTCTTGTAGTCATGAGCGCCGCCGGCCTGTCCAGCGAGTCTCGTCGGACCGTCAGCGTCCGCAAGTCGTACTACTACAGGTCTTGTCTTTCGTGCTCCTTTATAGATGTTGGGCAGGTGGTATGTGCGCAGTGGTGTGTTCCAGGATCAAGCCCTTCCCCAAGTGGCTCGCTTGCTGGTCGGAGCGTTCCTTTCGCCTCAAGTTGGACCGTCTTTCTCTGCTAGCGCTGTTCGACCGTAACCTGAGCGTCTGGTCGACGCTTCTCGACCTGCTGCTGGCCGGCGGCGTGGCGCTTCTCTGCTGCCTGTTATTGAGCCGCTCCTACTACTACGACCTGTGGCTAGTGGCGTTCGCCCTGTTGGTGGCCGGCTGCCAGTTCTCGCTGCTGAAGAGTGTGCAGCCGGACGCCGCCAGTCCAGTGCACGGCTACAACGCCGTCGCCTCCTACAGTCGGCCCGTCTACTTCCTGCTTCTGGGCGCGGCCCTGTTCGCACTGGACGAGTTCCTGGGATGGGGCGCTGGCGCCGCTCACTCCCTCTGGAACCCCTACCAGTGGTCGGTGGGAACGGGCGCACAGCTGGAGTGGCTGCGCGACTGTCTGGCGACTCTTCTGGTACTTCTGCCGGTGGCTTTCACTCTTGGGCTGCTGCCCCAGGCCAACACCTTCGCCATGCACCTGCTGGAGCAGGCGGACATGCTCCTTTTTGGAGGGACGGCCGCCTTCAGTCTTCTATCGTCCCTGTTCTCCCTTCTGAAGTCGGTGCTCTCTGTCGCCGTTCTGGCCGTGCCCTGCTATCTGGCCTTCTTCGTGGCGCCCGGCGTCCGAGAAGCCGCTAGCAATGGGAATTTAGAGAACTATACGGAGTCGGCGCCGACGCGCGGCCTCTTCTTCTCGGCCTTCTGCGCCGGCTGCGTCTCGTTGGGCTACCTGCTCTCGAGAAGCAGCAGCAGTCCGGCGCTTCTCTTCGCCCTGTTTCGCGACGGCGGCGACGAGGGCGGTGGTAGCGTGAATGGACCGTCCTCGGTTGAGAAACCCGACGGAGGGGAAGTATTGGAGTCGCGATTCGACCCCCTGCCCGACCGGCTGAAGGTGACGCTCAAGTCGCGCCTGAAGCACGACCTCCTGTGCTGCCTGCTACTTGGGTTACTGACTTTTGGCGTCCACTGCACCTCTGTATTCTGGAGCACGCAGCCCTACTTCAACTACGCCCTAGTCGCGCTCTGCGGCTCTTTGGGCGTCCTGCTCCACTACGTCGTGCCCCAGCTGCGCAAGAACACCCCCTGGATGCTGGTGGCCCATCCCGTGCTGCGCAGCGGCGAGTACGGCCAGTTCGACGTCTACCGCAGCGCCTACCTCATGTGGTTCGAGCGCGTACACGGCGCCCTGCAGTTCCTGGAGAGGGGTGTCGCCTACCCACTGCTGGTGGTGGGATTATTGACACACTACGGGCATCTTTTGGGTCCGCCTGTCGCTGCCTGCGTTCTCATTCCACTGATCGGCCTGAAGTTGGTCCGGGCAGCGCACTGCAACGCGGCCGCCCTCTACCAGCCGCTGATCTTCGCCGCGGCGCTCTCTTGGCTCGACTTGAAGAACGCCCAGTACGACCTGTTCCTACCGCTGAACTTCTACCTGCTGACTGTGATCTGGCCCAAGCTCAAGGAGTTCGTTCTCAAACTGCAGGTGGAGTCGGCCGTTTGATGCATACGGGTTTCAACTTCCAAGTTAGTCGCCATTTGCAATAACAGCGGAATTCTCCTTGCACTCCAGTTCATCATCTGCTACGTGGCGCCCTGGCAGTTGAGTTGGGGCAGCGGCTTCCACGCGTTCGCCCAGCCCTTCGCCATTCCCCACAGCGCCCTGGTGCTGCTTCAGACGGCCGTCAGCAGCCTTGTGTCGGCGCCACTCAATCCCTTCCTCGGCAGCTCCTTCTTCTTGACCAGGTAGTAGCCTTTTTTCTCAAGATTGCCAGTGGTATAACTTTCAAAGCTCGGACGTGACGGCGCTCGATGGCGCCTAATCCTACCGTAGCTACTCATTTTTTCGCTTCTCTTACAGCTACGTGAGACCGGTCAAGTTCTGGGAGCGCGACTACAACACACGCCGAGTGGACCACTCGAACACGCGCCTCATCACGCACATCGACCGGGGCCCCATGATGGACGACTCCAACCTCAACGCCATCTTCTACGAGCATCTGACAAGGTTAAACTGAAAGGCAGACATTCACGACTCATGTCGCCACACTTCTCTACGTTTCTTCTGTCTCAGATCTCTCCAGAAGAGCTTGGCCGGCGACTTGGCGCTGGGCCGCTGGGCGCTTCCCGTGCAGCCGGGCGACTGCTTCATTCTGGCCTCCTACTTCCTCAACTGTCTCGTGCACATCGTGGAGGTGGGCAACGGCTTCGTCACTTTCCAGCTGCGCGGTCTGGAGTTTCGCGGCACCTACTGCCAGCAGAGGGAGGTGGGCGGCTTTTGAATGAAACTGCGACGGTTTCCAATGAAGCGCCCAGCAACGAAGACCCATTGTCGCTGCAGCAAGAGGCGATCACGGAGGACGTGGTGGTGGAAGGAGGCGGCGGCTGCTGCTGCTGCGAGCCGGGCAGCCTACCGGGCCTGCTGTCCTTCAACGCCGCCTGGCAGATGCGCTGGCTTGCCTGGGAGGTGACGGCGGCCAAGTACGTCATCGACGGCTACTCCATCACCGACAACTCCGCCATCTCCATGCTGCAGGTGGAATGGGATTGGTTGACGTTCACTTTTGTGTTATGGAATAAGGCTGTGGGGCAAGTCTAGGCAGATACTGTACCTTTCGTACCTTGGCGGAAGCTGGAAGCGATCCATCGCTCTGCGTTTGGATTACGGTACTTTGTACTGTGTCAGTTGGTCCAGGAAAAATCTGGAACGTTGAACTTGAAAGGGCGAAAGGAAAGTGTTGACGTTTTGGTTTGTTTTGGGACTTTGAGAGTGGGATACATCACCTTTCGCTCTTTGTCAGGTGCACGAGCTGCGCCGTCTGCTGGTCAGCCTCTACGTCCGCTGCATCGTCTACTACGCGGTCATGTCGCCCAAGCTGGAGGAGTGGCTGCTGGCCGACTCCGTGGTGGCGGAACTGCGCACTGTCGGCGCCGCCCAGGACGGCTACGTGGACGTCGACGCGGTCTTCGGCCCTGCCAACGATGAGGACTTCGACCAGAAGCTCTCGGGCCTCTCTCGCCACCAGTACCAGCTCTTCTACGCCGACTGGGTCGACTACTGCGCCCTGAGGAGGCAGGCGCGCGCGCCCTCCGACCACGCGGACGCAGGGGCGCAGGCGCCCCTGGACGCGCAGCCCGGCTCGCCCCTCGTCACCTTCTGCTACCTGTTGAGCTTGGTGAGTGCGTATATATACCGGGTCTTTCGAAACTCCAGACCCCCCCTTCCACAGCACGCTGTGTAAAAGGTAGCGAAGTCATACTTGCACACATGGTAGCCTAATGTCTTCACAACTCGGATGCAAAAATTCAGCACTCTATCTCAACTCACGCGCAAATGCGGGCGCGAAATGCAAAATCGGTCGCGGTTGCTCCTCCTCCTCCTGGAGGCCATCACCGTGGACAAGAAGGGCGCCAGCAGCAGAAGCATGATTGACAACCCAACTTTGATTGTTTGCTACGCAAGATTGGTGCAAGCTACGAAAGTCGTTCTTGCGTCATTTTGAAGCTTATTGTGTCCCCATTCAAACGCTGTTTCGCCAGCCGCAATATCGCATGCCACGCGCGAGCCACACCCGCCCAAAGGCGGCTCGGCCGTCAATTTTGACCGATTTTGCGTTTCGTGCTCGCATCTACGCGTGGGTTGAGATAGAGTGCTGAATTTTTGCATCCGAGTTGTGAAGACATTAGGCCACCATGTGTGCAAGTATGACCTCGCTACCTTCTACACAGCGTGCTGTGGGTGGGGGGTCTGGAGTTTCGAAAGACCCGGTAGAGAGTAGTACGTAGCTTTATGGCCATAATCGAAACATTATTCCACGTGCTGTCTACATTTGCTTCCAGGTCGGACGTCGAGCACTGGCGGCCGCTTCGCACAACCGTCACGCCATGTCGGCCGAGAGCTTTCTCTACGGGCTGCACGCCTTGTTCAAGGGCGACTTCAGGTAGACCGGTGCCATCCCCAATTTACTATGAGTATTCCGAATTGATCCTTGTCTACTTGAGGATCACTTCCCCTCGGGACGAGTGGGTCTTCGCCGACATGGACATGCTGAGGTGCGTCATCGCCCCCGCCGTCAAGATGGCGCTCAAACTTCACCAGGTTCCTTCCTGACTTCATTTGTAGCTCCTGTTGCGTGTGACAGATGGTATAAACTTCACTGTTCCATGCAGGACCACTTCACGGCGGCCGACGACTTCGAGGAGCCGCGCTCTCTGTTCGACCGCATTCGCTCCTACGAGAACCAGCTGTTTATCAGCCATGAGCACGACCCCGCCTGGCGAAGGGCCATTCTCGCCAACACCCCTTCGCTACTCGCCTTGAGGTAGAACAACGACGTTAGAGATGTGAAATTATTTTTCAAACCCAAATTTCAATACCAGAGCCTACAATACAGTGCTACAGTCTTGTATGTTACGCGAACGTGGAACTCCTAAACACTACACTGCGTGCCAGTAGTTCAGAAGGTACCCTCGATTTTGCACTGCAATAGAAGCGCAATTCAGTCGCCAAATTCTACACGATGGTAAAGAGGGGGAGGGGGGGGGGTGGGGTGATCTGAAAGTACTCTTTGGCAGACACAACAGTAACTATTCCCCCACCGTTCGCAGGCACGTATTCGACGACGGCGTGCACGACTACAAGATCATCATGTTGAATCGGCGCCACCTGGCCTTCCGTGTCATCAAGCTGAACCGAGAGTGCGTCCGCGCCTTCTGGGCCGGTCAGCAGCAGGAGCTTATCTTCCTCAGGAATCGCAATCCCGAGAGGGGTACGGTAGTGGGATAAGATGGCGCTTGCGCTTGGTTAGCGTTGGGGTTTGAGAAACTGATGTTTTGGCAGTTGGCACTATACGAAAGGACCCCGTTTTTTTTTTGAAAACGTGTTTGTTAGCCAAAACACCCAATCATAGCAATGGCGATGCAATAGTTTGCAAAGTTGCATGTTGGGGAGACTTGCGTTGAACAACAAGCGACCCCCCCCCCCCTTTAATAAGTGACCCTTTAGAGGAGTGAGGAAAGTAATAAGCGAACAGGCTTATTGGGGGCTTAGTACGTTTCTGGCATTGCAGAAGTCGTCTTACGGTAATTACCCTCCTCATTCCCCTTTAGGCTCGATCCAGAACGCGCGTCAAGTGCTGCGGAACATGATCAACTCCTCGGCGGACCAGCCCATCGGCTATCCCATCTACGTGTCGCCGCTGACGACCAGCTTCGTGGAGACCCACTCGCAGCTGGGAAGCGTCGTGGGACCCGCTCTGACGCCAGAGTTGGGCGTCTCCCTGGTGCGCCGACTCTGGCAGTGGCTGGGACAGCACTTCGGCATGAGCGGAAGCCTCAACCTGCCCGAGCAGGCGACGACGACGACGGGCGCCAGACAGACGCAGCAGCAGCAGGTATAATCAAGCAAGGACAAAACAACGGCATTTGAGACGTCTAGAGTTGATTGTAACACATAGAGGACGTAGGTTTTTTGTTTGTTTCCTAAGCGGCCATAGGAAGAATATGAGATCAAACGTAAGCCGCGAGGCTTGCCCTATTTGCTTTCGCCAACTTCAGGTGAGTGGCGCTCAGCCGGAGTCGATCGCCTCGACGCTGCAACAGCAGCAGCCGTCGTCGTCGACGGCGGCCATCGCCACTTCTCTCGCTGATCCGAAGGCGGCGGTCACTGGTGAGACGTCGGCCGACATCGACGTCTTCACGTCCAGTCTGCCGTCCACCTCGCGACACGAGCCCAGACTCGAGAGGTTCACTCCATGAGCGCAACGTTTATGTCGCTCGAACACTATGCCCGTGCATATTTCCACGCCAGATCGACCTCGAGTCCTGCGGGTCGCTTGCGAGCGCAGTCCTTCCCTTCTCTGGCCTCGCTGGACAGCAAGGGCAAGGGCGAGCAGGCGCAGCAGCAGCCGTCGACCTCGAGGGAGCCGCTCGACTCCTTGGTCGTGCTCAACGCCAAGAGCGGCCTGGTGCGCGTCGTGCTCAAAGACGCCGGCCGCGAAGATAGCGCCGCTGGATGTAGGGCTCTATTGTGTTGACGCGAGCAATGCCGATCGATTACACAAGCGACGTTGCAGCGAGAGCGAGCGAAGAGGTGGAGACAGTGCCGAGGGCAGTGGTCAGCGACGCCAACGCCGTTCTGGCCCATCTCAACGAGCTCCATGGCACGCTCAATCGGACGCTGGTCCTCTGGCCCAGCGAGCAATGGAAGAAGAGGGGCGGGCGCGCCTTCTGGGGAGACTGGCGGCCGCTTGAGGGTGACTTGTCTTGTGTATTGTATGGCATGGACATCGTATAACAGACAGCTTCAGAATCCGTGTGTTCTGCAGGCGAGACGAGCGGCCGGGTGGTCCACAGGTGGACGCCGTCCAACATCGACGCCTCCAAGCGCTCCTACACGGGATCTGTGATCGCCCTACTGGAGACGACCAACGACAAAGAAGAGACCGTCTACGTGCCGGTCGCAGAGAGCGGCCTCACCTACTTGCCCTCATGACTCTACTTGGACTGAAAACTTGTAATACGTCCATTTCCAGGGGTTTTTTTTTTCATTGGTATGTGATTTAGGGTTTGGCAGTGTGTTTGGGGCTGGGGGGGGGTGGGGGGGGGGGGGGGGGGGGGTTGGGGGGGGGGGGGGGTGTGGGGGGGTGGGCGAACAACACAACCAAAACAAAACCCCACGGTTCCAATCAAGACTGTGCTCCCTCCAATCTAGTTCTCGGCGTGATCATTTTGTATGCACTGTGTACGATGTTCGTGTTGAGCGTGCCTGCCTTGTAAATGTGCACTGCAATTGAGTTGTCCGATTCTGAAAAGCTATAGATGCGCCAGAGCGACTTTGGTGAGCGCAATTCCACGATACTCTCATGGCACATGTCACCAACAATATATAAGGGAATGCGCACGTACGTTTAGTGTCATCATAAATTCATAAACTTTCTGCCGACCAAATCAATCATAAGTTTTCGTAAACAGAGCTTGACCACGGTGTAGCAACGGTACGCAGCGCTTCTGGCTGCCACAGAGATGCAGTCTAACATACATACCTGCGACATCTCGGAGCTACATATCTACTAGATGACTAGTTATGTAGATAAACCCACTAATTCCCAATACACGTAGGCACCATCACAGTCGATTGATTTCCAGCGGCGGCTTCTCGGCGGCGACCGCTGCCGCGGGCGGCGGCGGAGGCGAGTCGCCGTCGCCCATGGGCATGGTGTCGTACTGTTGCTGCTGCTGGTGGGCACTGGTGAGCGGCGTGATGGTCGAGGTTATGGCCGTCGTGGCGACGGGACTCGAAGCGCTCACTGTGACCATACGATGGCCGGGCTGCTGCATCAGCTGTCTGCCCAGCGCCGGCACAGCAGCCGCCATCGCCACCTGATTGGCGCGAGTGTTGTTGCGCAGCGAGAAGTCACGCTTCATGGGCGGGTAGAGAGGCGGCGTCGCCGGAGTCGTCGGCCGGCCCGAGCCGCCGCCGCCCGCCAGGAAGTTCCTCTTGGCCATCTTGGCCTGATGATGTCTGGAGGAGGGCAGCAGGGGACCTCCGCCGCCGCCGCCTCCACTGGCGACGTGCAGGAGTTCGTCGCTGCTTCGGGGCCTTCTCCTGTCGGCGCAGAAGCGCGAGGCGGCCACCAGGACGAGGGCGACGGTGCCGAAGGCGAGCGCCAGCGCCACCAGCAGCACCATGATCAGAATGTAGGTCTCGACGCGCTCCATGCTGGCGCGCATGGCCGTGATGTCCTCCCTGACGTCGAAGAGCATGCCCATGGTCGCGTCGACGGCCAGACTGACGGCCCGACGCTGCTCGTCCATCTCAGCGCCGCGACGGTGAGAAGAAGACGGCAGGTGCAATTGCGCAGCGAACCATTTCCCCTCGACGACCACGACAGCGCCGGCGTGATAGCTGGGTGCGTGCCATGTGGCCGCCAGGCCGGCTGCGAGGACTAATCGAGCGCTCTCTCGGACTTGGCTGGAAACGAGATTAGAGTCGCTTGTCGGTCAGGTCATTGTGGGGGAAACGACCGTGCACCTACGTACAATGCGCGTTCCTTTCACTAACTCTCCTTCCACAACGTCAGCTCGTTCGTTCAGGAAGCGTGCTGCTACGCTATACATACGGCACGGAGTCAAGTCGAGCAGCCATAGCCCTGACGAGCAAAGGAAGCGTGTCTGGCTAAGGCGAGCCAAACCATCCGTGTCGCGCCCGCCTAGAAGATGCGCCTTTCCAGCCCTGAGGCAGTCGGCGCGGCGCGTCGTCGTACCCCGTCCCACGCACGAAGGAGTCAAGAAATTTATGACGACAATAGCAGAAGGAGTCGACCAACGACCGCCGACGACTGAGAGGCGGACGGCGGGCGGGCGCAGCAGCAGCAGCAGCAGTTGGGCGGAAGCCGCCGTCGACGTCCAGTCATTCCGGCGACAAATGACTGTGGAATCGCCCGCGGCACTTAGCGGCCGTCAGAGGCCGGCCGGCAAGCAAACTGACGACCCGACATCAGAACCCGCCGGTCGCCATTCGTCTTGGTCGAATGGGCCAAACGAACTCTCTCCCCTCCTCTTCCTCCTCCTACTAAAAGCACGCGCGGTCGGCCCACCGTGTTTTCTGGGCGAATTAGCAAGCGCCGACCAGCAGCAGAAGGCCGTCGCCGGCGGCGCTCTACCGGAACTCGGTGTCAACGAAAGAACAGAATTTGCCTTTCTTCAGCTCTTTCCCACTCACTCAGCACTGCCCTAGGGGCGGATGGGCCGTCACCCTACGCAGCTTACTTCCCCGTTGAATGTAGTCCGCGGCTCTCCCCCTCTCTCTCTCCCTGGCCAGAGATGGGGAGGGTGTCGTTTCAGCGCAAGTTCGCAACTGGGCCGTGGCCGGGTGCGGCGTCCCTTATTCGGCCGGCTAAATGCCCCCTAATTGAGCAATCAATCAGCCGTTTCCAGCCGACGACGGGCCCAAGCAGAGCGCGGGGTCGGCGCCGACTTGGCCAAAGAACGGCTCGGTCACGCACGACGACAATCGGACGGCCATTCGAAACTCAGCCGAGGACGGCGGAAGGCGCGGCTAACTTGGTAACATAATACGACCGACAGCGCTTTGAGAGGGCTTGAGAAGGAAGGGGCATGTGCAGAGCAAAAGGGGGTTGCCAATCGGAGAAGGCGGCCGATTCTGTAACGTAAGAGGGGGCGAACCCCCGAAGTGCCCTCTAAGATGCCAGCCGGCCTTTCGCTACTTCGAAGAGGGGAGGGACGAGCCAGTGTTTCGGCTGTTCGTCGTTGCTGGACTTGGAAGCGATGGGAAGAGACCTCTGTTCTCGAATAGACACACCACCAACCAGCAACTCGAGACGGTTTGACGCCGCATCTTGTTTCGAGCGGACGCAAAAGAGGGGGGTGGGGGGGAGGCACTAATCCTTGCTCGACCGAGTAGGAGGAGGAGGAAGGCCCATCCCTATTGATTCCGCTCGGCGGCGAAATGGCCCAGAAGGATAGGCGGTCCAGCGCTGATAGCGAAGGAACCTGGCGACAACAGCATTATCGGAAGAATAACAGTTTTCAATTATCAGTCCTTACACGCCCACCTCCCCAACTCAATTGGCGCATCAACTCTCCAGAGGAGGCGAGGAAGAAACGAGAGCGTGCACCAACAACTCGGCCGAGACATCTATCCGCGCGCGCAGCGTCGACGACGAACCTCATTACGGGCCAATTACGAACAGGCGCCGAACGGATTATCGGATGACCGTCCGCGGCTAACAGATGAGCCAATTCGCACAATGTGAACGAGTAGCAAATTGAAATTGTAGAGCTCCTCGGAGACTGGCGATGGCGAATGCGCCCACAAACAAGCGCATTCGTTCGGCGTAAGGTCGCCGACGACCGGCGCAGCAAAAGAAACGGTTCCCGTAATCTGGCGAGTTCAACGCAAGCTAATGGCAAAACAACTACGTACCAAATACTCCGGGGGGGGGGGGAGGCAAAGAGCAAAATGGTGGTTTTTGGCCTTTCTGCTTAGCCGGAGTCCAGGAGCGCGTTCTTTCTACTTTCTAGCCGACCACAAAACTTTCTGATGACCCCACGGTTGCGCCTCATCTAGCGTTAAAAGGCCTCTCGACGTTGTCGCCAAGAATAGATAGTATGTCTGTTTTGTGCCCGCAGGGCAATGGTAGCAAAATGCCAAGACGACCGGGGCTACTGGGGTAGGGAGGCTCCATTGTTCGGGTCAGCCTTCAAAAACGCAGCGGTCGGCCAACAACGACACCCCAAGGATCAATAGACCGGCGGAGTTTTAATGCAATTTTTAGAGAGTGACACACGGACGGGGGGGGGGGGGGTAGAATGGTAAAGCGAGCAAGAGAAGGCAGTAAGTGAATGAATGGGCTTTGGCCGCCACATGTTGTTGCTTATCGCGTGCATATCCAAAGTGCTTCCAGGCACGGATCTAGGATTTTTAGCACTCCGACCCCAAAAGGGGCGGAGTGCTATAGTGGAGCTGACACCGACTAACTTTTTTGCCCCAAGATTTCTCGCGCGTGGTTCATCCGATTTGGACGGGGTTTTTTTTAATCGATAGCTCTCGAGGGATAGTAGGTGTGGACGGACCTTCATTTTTTTCGCGTGGTGGGAAAATTTCGAGAAAAATTCAAAAATTCAAAAATTTACTTACTGGGAGGGTGTTCACCCAGCTGGAATTTCTGGAATAGTCGGTCGATTTTGACGCCCTTTGGATATGTTATAGCCCTCTACGAGAGCTTCTGCGGAAAAAAAATCCCGAGCCAATCGGCCGACGCGTTCTCGGGTTACGGTAGCCGAAAGTGGTTTTTTGAGAAAAATTTGCTTTTAAAAAATCCTAGTAAATCAGGGAGTTGTTGGATCGGGCCAGATATCTCCAATCGGCAAGATTATCATGTTCTCTTTCGTTTAAGACCAAAATCTCTGAAATCCGCCGAGGAAATCTTGAGTTCTGCGGTACCAAAAAGGCTCCGTCGGGGGTCGAAAATTCCAATTTTCGACTTTCGGCCGTTTTAGCGCTCGATTGCGCTGATTTACGGCCGAATGGACTGCACCACGCGATTCCCCGTTGAAAACTGATCCGGAATCAATTTTCAAAAATATTTTTTCGGCTACCGTACCCCGGCCGCGTCCAAAATTCGAATTTCCACCCGGGCGGTCAAAATCAATGTTGGAGTCGATCCCGGTGCTTTCGAGGTCGCTGATGCCGAATCTAGCATTGTTTTCGCGTTTCGGATCAAAATTCGCGAGTTTTTGCCGATTTTCGACCTACCGAAGCCCTACGTTGAGGAACCTCGATGTGAGGTGATTGTACGTTTGTAATGTCGATTCTAGGGTATTTCGCGGCGAGGAACGCGAATTCGCTATTGGTTTCTCCATATTGTGTCGATTTTGCCTTCAAACAGCCACTTTCCTAATGCCGAAATTCAAATTTGAATGCAACTTCTACCGTACTCTCCTCAAACTATGTTGTAGCCTAAATTTGCGCGCCCATTCAAACTTCTGAATTGAAGGAAATGCAGTGCGGAAAGACGGCGTGGTGAAGTGAGCATTTGCGCATGAATTGTCAATTCTTCCCATCCAAAATGGTAAGGCGAGTCGGCGATTGGCGCAGCCCCGAATATTAGCTGCCGGCTACTGGTTGAATCGAAGCGAAATGGCGCATTTTGGGCTCAATTCGGCCTGGTCTACAGGATTTCAGTGGAGTTCTGCTGCGCGCCGGTCCTTGTAGGTGGAGGGAATATGCGTACTCTGAAACTCGCGCGCCGGCGGAATTTGTGGAGAATCTTTGGGCGGAAACCGGCCTTATTTCTCATGATAAGTGAGTGGCGGTCTGCTTTCTCCCGTTCTGGTCGGAGTGCTTCACTGCAGGTTCTCCTGCACGTTTCCCTTGTTCTGTAGGGGGGACCCAAATGTATACACTTTGAGATTTTCTCTTAAATAGCGCCGCAGGCGAAAATTTTGCCATTTCTAAGTGCCACAAGCAAAAAATCTGCCATTTCTAAGCGCCGCAGGCGAAAATTTTGCCATTTCTAAGCGCCGCAGGCGAAAATTTTGCCATTTCTAAGCGCCGCAGGCGAAAATTTTGCCATTTCTAAGAGCCGCAGGCAAAAATTTTTGCCGTTTCTAAGCGCCGCAGGCGAAAATTTTGCCGTTTCTAAGCGCCGCAGGCGAAAATTTTTACATTTGTGGGCCTTTACTTCAAATTTTCAAGGCCCCGCCCAGTACTACAGTCCGGGCTCTAGGGGGGGCCCGGGCCCCCGGGGCCCCCCCCCCCCCCCCCGGATCCGTGCCTGAGTGCTTCTACCAGTCGCCTTTACATATTAATATGTATGCAAATTAATTCACTTACCGGTCGGCTCGGCAGTTGCGGCAAGGTAAGGTACTTAAACCAAATGCTATCCGAACGTGACGACATTATTCAACCACTGCCGACCCCTCTATAGAATCCTTGCACATAACAAGAAGTTTTGACCCACACGAAAACAACAGCCAATGGCGTATATTGCAGCTAATTGCGACTCAACAATTAGTATTGTTTGTACAGGTAGTGCAGTGCGACGACGTGAGAACATGACGCGCTTCGACTCGACTGGTGGAGTTTGCACTGTTTGTCGAGCGCCACCTTCGGAGCGAGAACAATGCACCACATGCAGGTTAGGTCACACTAATGGGTAGGCAGGCTCAGTCTCATCTATTTACTTACACTGAGAAGGGGCTCGTGAGTTCATTGTCTTCCACTGCATAATATTTGCTTGCAGCAACTTATGCTTTCGCTTCAAAAAGTCTCTCAACTTCTCCACCATACACTAATGTTACTGTTTGCATAATACGCTCGGCGCTTGTTTCGGTATTCGATCCATTGTTTCGTTCTACTCTACCGCACGTCGTGCGCTGAACGCGCTACAAACGGAGATGCGTATACGCCGCCATGAATGTCAACAGCAACAACGCCAGAACCCACCAGCGCACACACGCACACGGCAGCGCGCGGTTGCATCAATGATCTTCCGGGTAAAATTCAATTTTGCATATTCGGCTGGTGTCGCACCTTCTACTGAATGCGCTCCTATGGCGGCCCGGCGCACTGCCGCGAAGCGCCCGGTCGCGCCGATCTCCCTTCTGCGAACCGCGCGATTACTCTCTACGCTACCGTAGCCGTCGCGACGATAACAGTCTCATACACGCACGCGCGCCGACAAATCGCAACATTTAAAGCGCCGACGAAGAACCAAACGCAAACGGGAACTCTGCAGCGACAGTGACGACAAACCAAACACCGTCCACTATAACTACAGGGTGAGCGCGGAAAACCTGATCCCCTCTGTTATACTGTAATCAGTGCTCTTCTTCTGGTTTAGCGTGTGATTTGCCTCGCCTCTATACTCTGAGAGGGTAAACTTCAGGTTCTCTGAGCCACACGTACACAAAACAAACTGGAGAAGGCCAACCAAAAACTAAGATTCGAACTCCCAGAAGAATTTCAGAGAGGGGAAGCACTTGCCACTCCTAAGAGAGAGCGCCTAGTGTGCGCTGCGCCCATCGCCAAACGTCGCACTGCAATCCAGCTAGTCCCACAAAAGATTGGGAGATGCTAAGAGCGAGCGAGGCGCAAAAACGTTACACTAACTTCGTCGTAGTGCGAAAAACATTCTCTCGCGCAAAGAAGGGATGGAGGTCCGAATTCCCGCGCGCTACTTGTTCCTCTTGCGTCCTCTGGCCTTGGGCGGGCGCGAGTCGCCGCCCGAAGGCATTCTGCCGGCCGGAGGGCGATAGGCGGCGGCCACGCCGCTGCTACTGCTGTTGTTCCTGGCTCCGCCGGTTCCACCGCCGCCCTCGGAAGACTTGGCGCCGCTGAGCAGGTCGGCCACGAAGCGATCCAAGTCCGAGGAGCTACTAAAGGAAGTGGGATACTGTAACAGCGCGGCAATATGAATATGGCGACCTATAGTTAATGTGGGTACCTTAAACCTAGCTTAATTTCGTCTGTGAAAGAATGGAAACACGGTAGTTTAGTAACTGAAGAAGCAACGACGCCACTCCGTACCGTACCTGCCCAAGTTGCGCCCGCCGGCGCCGCTTCGGCCACCGCCCCTGTAGCTCTGCTGCGGCGGCGGCTGTCTCTTCTCCTGCCTGGGGAAGTTGTACATGACCGCGTGCGAGTCGGCCACCATGTGGTTCCACTGCTGGCACTGAAGCAAGACAAAACAGACGCATAAACGTAGAGAGTAGACAAATTGGCGCAATCGTCGTCGCCGTCGCGTCGCCAACCGCGCAGCCGGCCCACTCGCTGATGTCGTAGACGACGCCGTCCATGCGGGCGTAGTAGCGCCAGAGGAAGCCCAGCAACCTGCTCTCGGCCCAGATGGCGTTCTGAAGTTCCGCGTCGGCACACTTCTAAGTTCGTCTTTCTACTTCCAATCACAACGTGAGAAAGTACCTCGTCGGCCGGGTGCATGGCGCGGCACTTGCGGCAGAACCTCGCCTGGGCCGTCGTCCGGCCGGTCCGGTAGCGCTTGTACTTCTTGCCGCACTCGCAGCACATGGTGCTCCGCGCCTGACAACGGGCGAGAGAAAAATTTGACGTAATAAACCACTAGCAAATCTGTAGCTAGCACTAGCAATATCCATTGCTTCTCCACTTGAAGCACAACTCAAGAGTTCCATTTTGTCATCTACCAAAGCACAAAGTGTACATACCTCCTCGATGCGGCGCCTGAGCTGCTCCATGACCTTCTCGAGTTCCTGCATCTCTGGAAGTCGGTGGAGATTCTTGACGTCGTAGTCCTTCCTTCTCTCGGCCGTTCCCACGCATTTGAAGGCCGTGTCCAGCACCGTGAACGCCTCCATCGCCCCGTCCGCCGAGTTCTGCAGAAGGCAGGACTACTCGTCAGAACGGTCTACGATTCAGCTTGAGTGAAACATGACAGAACGAAGAAAGCAGGGCACGCGCAACCGTGTCGCCAATGATGCGCAGTCCGTCTTGCCGTATTCTCATGCGCGCGCTTCAAAGCAGCGCTATGCGGCAATTCCTCCAGTTTCCATCAACAATAAATCATCAGTTATCTCTACTCTCACCTTGTCGGGATGGACGAGCACGGCCTGTCGCTTGTAGTAGCGCTTGACGTCGTCGTCACTCGCGTCCGCCCTCAGCCCCAGAATCGAGTACGCGTCCAATCCTCGGCACAGAAGCAGTCGCTCGATCGCCTCCTCGCCTGCACAGCACAAAACACGCTACAGTATACTTCCACAACCAACAATAATGTATCGGTCGCACCGGTTTCCGGAAGCGTGATATTGTGTTGGAGTCCCCAGTTGCTCTGGGCGGCGCCGGCGGTCAGTCTTTTGAATCTCGGCCGAAAGGAGCGCAGCAACGCCTCTATTGCCCCAAGAGCGGCCACGAGTGCGTTCCGGACGCGGTAGTAGCCCTTCTCGAGTCGGTCGCACACCTTGTTCCAGGCGGAGCGGACGCTAAACGAGTGAAGCAGCTAGGTGCAGCATTGTGTGGAATCGCTTGATAGGAACCTACCCGAAGCAGCAGATGTCCCAGAGCTGGACGCCGACGTCGGCCACCAGGTCGAAGAGCCACTGCGCCGCGCGACCCAGCCAGCAGAGCAGGCGCGTGAACAGCACGTCTGAGGAAAGGACGACGCCGGTAGACCATCATCAAAGCCACAATCTATGGCGAATTTTAAAAAGCTCTCACGAATGCAGGCCAGGATCCAGAAGTGGCCCACGATGCGACCGTCGGCGCCGGCGGCCCGCCGACGTCCGCCGCCGAATCGGCCGCCGCCGTAGTCCTTCTCGCCGGCTCCGCGACCGCCGACGCCCGGTTTCTTGTTGCGAGAGCGGACCGCCGCCGCCTGTTGCTGCGCCGCATTGAGTCCCGAGTCGCCCCTCGCACCCTTGCTTCCAGCGCCTTCAACAAGCAACTTCGACATTAGAATTTCTTGGAGAAAATTGATTTGCATCCGAGGTATGACGACAGTAGACTACCATGTATGGAACTACAGCCTCGCTTGCTTTTACACAGTGCTGTGGAGGGAAGGGGGGGGGGGTTTGCAGCTTCGAAAGACCCGATAGGCAACGGGGCCTCTCATGAGCTCGCTCACCCGACTGGGCCTCGTCGCTCTCGGCCGACCGGTCGTCCAACAGCGCCCCGAAGCGGTTTGACTGCTTCGTCTGCTCCTCTGCGCCAGACGGACCCTTGACCTTCCCATCGGAGACGACGGTCGTCGCCAGCTCCTTCCTGCTCTTCTTGCGACCGGATGAATTCGGCGGTTGCTTGGGCTGTTGTTGGGGAACCGAGTTCCAGGAGGGCGCGCCACCGCTCTTCGTCCGCCCCAGTCGCTGCTTCTTGTCCGCGCTGGCAGCCCGCGCGTAGTCTAAAGCCAATCGCCAGGGTTACGAGCATAAGCACACGGAGAGAAACGATTACCCTGCCTCCCGGACGCGTTGCCGTCGCCCACTTCGGTGGAGTGCTTGCGCTGCAGCCTGGGCGGCACGCGGTTCTCGCTGTCCATGGAGGCTTCGGCGCCCTTCCGCTTGATGGGCTCGCTGTTGGGCGGCTTCTCCTTCTGATGCAGAGCAGCCTTCTGCTGCTGCTGTTGGGCAGACGACTTGAGGGCGGCGGCGACGTCGCTGTACTTCTTCTGCTGGTTCGGGGAGGAGCCGCTCGACGGCACCCACTGAGGCTGCTGCGACGCCATCAGCACCGGCTGCTGCTGCTGCTGGTAGTTCGACTGCGGGTGATCCCTCAGAGGCAACTGCTGTTGTTGGGCCGCGTGGAAGAAAGGTTGGTTCGGCGAGACCAGAACTTGGCCCTGAACATGCAAAGTTGTAGTGGAATCACTGGCGCCCAGTCAACGAGGCACCAACCGCCACAAGCGAGGCGTTGTTCCACTCGCCGCCACCGCCGCCGTAGAACATCTGGTGGTGCTGCGCCGGAGAGAGAAGCAGCTTGCCCCGTCGCTCCTCCTCCTCCTTCATCAAGGCGAGACGGTAGGGAACCTTGGAAAGTGAGAGTTGCAACGCCAGTTCTCTGACAGTCACTTTCTCAGATGTGAACCAGCACCTCTTCCAGTTGACTGGGCAGCTGGTGGTGCTGCAGACGAGCCATGGCCTCCGCCTTTCGGTTCCACTCGGCGTCAGGCGCCGACGTCAGCCAGTCGACCGTGGCGCTGGGAAGACCCACTTCTGGTGCGGTTGCAGATCCTACAACAATCGGAATCGATCCACATTCCTCCACTACCACTACAATCAGTTGGCGATCTTTGCCCAAATCAAACTCAATAAGCGAGACCGTTCGTCGCCAACGAGTTGTAGGACGGCGTCACGGGATTGTAGATGGGCATCGGCTGCTGCGGAGGCGAGTAGGGCGGCGGCGGCTCGGGCCAGGCGCCCACCGGCGCTCCCATTCGAACGGTGCCGCCGTTGTTGCTGCCGCCTCCGTTGGAACATTGGTGACGCTGCTGAGCCGGAGGCAAGAACAGACCGTCCGGTTTCGCCGCTTCCGCCCCAGCTGTCGTCTTTGACTGCGGCACGTCGGCCAAATCGGCCGCTAGCAAGTTGCCCAGCAGCCGCTTCTCCACTTGGCGATCGCTCGACATTCCGGCTAGCAGCCGACCGATCTGTCGGCCTTGATACGATTCGCTATTCCAACCCTGTCCACAAGGTTATCTCACTTCTTGTTGGTCTTATAATCATAGGTGCAGGCGGGGGGGGGGGGGACGGGGGAGGGAACCCCCCCTCCTGGCCCTGGACCATCAGTGCACGTTTCACTGGTTCACTGGTACCCCCCCCCTTTGGCAACCGAAAATCGGAAAAAATCAGGAAATTTCAGACATTTTCTTGTATTTTTCGTAGTTTTTGGTCTTATTCTGTCCAAATTTTCGCCTGCGGCGCTATATTTCGTCTATTTATGCACAAATTAGCGTGTTTTTGCCCAAAATAAGGCGTTTTTAGGCACATTTTTGACCATTCTAAATTGACTTTTTCAGGTGCCAGGACCCCCCCCCCCCCTCTCGAAAATTTTCCTTAACTAGAAGCCCCCCCCCCTGGCCTCCGGGTGGCCTGCACCTATGCTTATAATCTCTTCCAGTCTGGTTTGGGAATATTCGATAATTGGAACGCAAGGCCGGCGTAGAGCTTGCAGCCACGCCGAGCGAGCAGCAGGTCAGGACTCAACGATCCCGCAAATCTGGACTGGGTATGCGTACGAGAGGCTGTTGGGTAAACACAAAGACACCAGGCGATATACACAGTATGCAAATCCGCATGATTCTCAGCACATGGTTTTACCGGGAGAAATGCTTTTCGCACGAACTTTTGAATGGGACAGAGCAACCCAACCACCAAATTCTCGCAATCCGTCTGGCCTACTTGCCTACTAGCTGCGTGGACAACAATGCAATACAATTCAATCCACCCATACACACACACAATGACTGCCAAATTCGTGATCGTATCACAGCCAAAGCAAGGCACATGTAACTTATACTGGCCAGCCTCTAAAGACCCAAACAGGATGCACCTTCAAGCAGCTGCACTGCAGGCAACACTATACCCACAATAGCGACAGACCTTCCAGCAGACGGCAAAAGGCACCAATCAAAGCAATGAAAGCAAACGACTACCTACAAAACCAAAAACAGAACCAAGACGGGGACGACAGTAAGTACGTGACGTCACTACATCCTATGCACTACCACTATCATGGTTGGCGCGGCAGCGCCAAACCATAATATGTTCCACCCAGGCCGCGCGCACCTTTTCCCATCGTCACGATGTTTGTTTCTCGGGCTGTACTAAACGGAAGTGGATGAAATTTGACACACTAAAGGACTTTATCATAAATAGATTAAATTCCAAATTTGGTGAAAATCGGTACAGTGTAGCAAAAGTTACAGGCGCAAAAAGGATCGCGGCGCGTTTCTTGTCCCACGGGCGGGGGGTGAATTCTTCTCCGTCTCCTCCTTCTTCTCCTCCTTCACGTCACGCTCTAACGTCCATCAATCAGGATCTCGTCCAGTCGCCTTCCATTCTTCCCACCGATGGTTGCGCGCGTATAACACCAACCCCCGAAGTGCCCCCGCTTGTTCAGGAGGCCCTGCATTGTAGGTGTCCCAAAATTGTCCTGTTAAGTTTTGTGCGTGCCTCAAAGTGCCCCCGCTCGTTCAGGAGGCCCTGCATAGGTGTCCCAAAATTCTCCTGTTCGTTTTGTGCGTGCCTCAAGGTGCCCCCGCTCGTTCAGGAGGCCCTGCATAGGTGTCCCAAAATTGTCCTGTTAAGTTTTGTGCATGCGGCAAAGTGCCCCCGCTCGTTCAGGAGGCCCTGCATAGGTGTCCAAGAATTGTCCTGTTCGTTTTGTGCGTGCCTCAAAGTGCCCCCGCTCGTTCAGGAGGCCCTGCATAGGTGTCCCAAAATTGCCCTGTTAAGTTTTGTGCGTGCCTCAAAGTGCCCCCGCTTGTTCAGGAGGCCCTGCATAGGTGTCCCAAAATTGTCCTGTAAGTTTTGTGCGTGCCTCAAAGTGCCCCCGCTTGTTCAGGAGGCCCTGCATAGGTGTCCCAAAATTGTCCTGTTAAGTTTTGTGCGTGCCTCAAAGTGCCCCCGCTCGTTCAGGAGGCCCTGCATAGGTGTCCCAAAATTTTCCTGTTCGTTTTGTGCGTGCCTCAAAGTGCCCCCGCTCGTTCAGGAGGCCCTGCATAGGTGTCCCAAAATTGTCCTGTTAAGTTTTGTGCGTGCGGCAAAGTGCCCCCGCTCGTTCAGGAGGCCCTGCAAATGTGTCCCAAAATTGTCCTACTCATTTGGTACGTGCCTCAAAGTGCCCCCGCTCATTTAGGAGGCCCTGCAAACGTGTCCCAAAATTGTCCTACTCGTTTTGTACGTGCCTCAAAGTGCCCCCGCTTGTACAGGAGGCCCTGCAAACGTGTCCCAAAATTGTCCTACTCATTTTGTACGTGCCTCAAAGTGCCCCCGCTTGTACAGGAGGCCCTGCAAACGTGTCCCAAAATTGTCCTACTCATTTGTACGTGCCTCAAAGTGCCCCCGCTCGTACAGGAGGCCCTGCAAACGTGTCCCAAAATTGTCCTACTCGTTTTGTGGGTGCCTCAAAGTGCCCCCGCTCGTTCAGGAGGCCCTGCAAACGTGTCCCAAAATTGTCCTACTCATTTTGTGCGTGCCTCAAAGTCCCCCGCTCGTTCAGGAGGCCCTGCAAACGTGTCCCAAAATTGTCCTACTCATTTTGTACGTGCCTCAAAGTGCCCCCGCTCGTTCAGGAGGCCCTGCAAACGTGTCCCAAAATTGTCCTACTCGTTTTGTGGGTGCCTCAAAGTGCCCCCCGCTCGTTCAGGAGGCCCTGCAAACGTGTCCCAAAATTGTCCTACTCGTTTTGTGGGTGCCTCAAAGTGCCCCCGCTCGTTCAGGAGGCCCTGCAAACGTGTCCCAAAATTGTCCTACTCGTTTTGTGGGTGCCTCAAAGTGCCCCCGCTCGTTCAGGAGGCCCTGCAAATGTGTCCCAAAATTGTCCTACTCGTTTTGTGGGTGCCTCAAAGTGCCCCCGCTCGTTCAGGAGGCCCTGCAAACGTGTCCCAAAATTGTCCTACTCGTTTTGTGGGTGCCTCAAAGTGCCCCCGCTCGTTCAGAAGGCCCTGCAAACGTGTCCCAAAATTGTCCTACTCATTATGTGCGTGCCTCAAAGTCCCCCGCTCGTTCAGGAGGCCCTGCAAACGTGTCCCAAAATTGTCCAACTCGTTTTGTGGGTGCCTCAAAGTGCCCCCGCTCGTTCAGAAGGCCCTGCAAACGTGTCCCAAAATTGTCCTACTCATTTTGTGCGTGCCTCAAAGTCCCCCGCTCGTTCAGGAGGCCCTGCATACGTGTCCCAAAATTGTCCTACTCGCTTTGTGCGTGCCTCAAAGTGCCCCTTTCGCTCAGGAGCCCCTGTATACGTGTTCCAAAATTGTCCTGCTCGTCCCGTGCGTTACCCAAATGGGTCAATCTAGACAGAGAGCCTCTACCATCTTGTCTCAATGTAGCCTACATCGGTAGCGTATGTTGATTGGCTCCGCCAATCAAAAAGTAAGAGTATTTCATGTAAAATGCCTAAAGGCAGAAAGGAGAATATGTTCCAAGTATGAAGCATGTAAAAGTAAGAGTATTAAACGATATTCCTCTGGTGTAGCAAATGCGGCGCTTTGCAAAAGCGCCGCCCACCCATTTGTTAAAGAAAGAATAGTACCAGTATTGATTGAAAGAAAGCATTTTCGACTAAAATCATCCACACAAACTGCGCAAAGGTCACAACGACACGCGGTAACATATTCGGCACACCCTAGCGTGTCGTTGTGACCTTTGCGCAGTTTGTGTGGATGATTTTAGTCGAAAATGCTTTCTTTCAATCAATACTGGTACTATTCTTTCTTTAACAAATGGGTGGGCGGCGCAAAGCGCCGCATTTGCTACACCAGAGGAATATCGTTTAATACTCTTACTTTTACATGCTTCATACTTGGAACATATTCTCCTTTCTGCCTTTAGGCATTTTACATGAAATGTACATGTAAGTCGGAGATACGGTAGGTAGCTACTTGACGGCCTTCGTGAGCAGTTGAGAGTTGAGCGAGTGGAGGATGTTGCGCTCCATCAGGGCGCTGGCCTCATCGGCCACGTGACGTTTGGGGTGGAGTCTGCCCGCTTCTTCCGCCGCCGTCGGCTTCTCTTTCGACGAGTCCGCCTCCTCTTCCAGACGCTGAAAGAACAGCAACTCATACAAAGGTGAGTGGGGTTTTACGGGTACTTTTGGACAGTCATTGCCTGCATGTGAACATCGAGCGTACCTACCTCCTCTCCACTTCTCACACAAGCAAAACAAACCAAACCTTGTGGTAGAGCTTGAGCAGCGGCAGCACTTTGGTCATGGAGTTCTCGTTGGCGAGGGCGAGCGAGGCGAAGCTACTCGAAACGTGCAGCTGGTCCAGCCAGCTGGGCTTGTTCAGGTTGAGCAGCTGCTGCAACGCAAACATCAGCTGACGGCGCCACGCAAATGAAGCAGGCGCAAGAAAGTCCCCACGTGTTTCTCGTAGTCGGTCGCCTCGTAGCAGACGACGAGGGAGTAGTAGTCCTTACCCAGGCCCTTGTTGCGCGCCTGCACCGTCGGCTTCTCCAGATGGCCCAAGTTGCCGGTCGTCTGTCGAAACTCGCCGCCGCTCCGAAGAACGGAGTGCGACAGCGCAACGCGCACGTCCACCGATCGGAAGGCGTCCAGCAGGACCTGCGACATAATGCGGACAAAACCCTGCGATGTAACGCAGCGGTTAACGTGAAGATTTACACCGGAACTTAGAGTCACATTATGGCGAAGTTTGAGCCATTATATATCTCGTGCTATGTGAGTCGTGCAAACTTCTCCTTTTACAGGCTTCATATTCCCATATGTGCGGTTTGACGATCCAAGTTTCATCCACGTCGGATACAGTTCGAGTGGTGAAACGCCGAAATTATAATGACTCAAACTCCTGTTGCGTAATTAGCGACTGCTTACCCCAAGGAAAACACGCACAGGAGACCAACGTAGAGCGGAAATGCCGTAAAGACGTAATTTACACTCGCCGTCGTATCGTCATGTCTCCAGCGCTGACATCGGTCGTCGTCGGCAGTAGCACTCGGATGAGGGACGGAAAAATCAATTTTCAGCAATCGTCGCCAAAGTTACATATTTAATTTCAGGAAAGTTCCCCCCTGCTGGGGGGTAAGGACAGGTGAATTTGTTCGTCCTTATGAAGACTGATGATGAACAGGCTGTGTATCTCAGATGACTTCGGGCCCTCTACTACACGGACAAATTCAGCGTGCTCTGTTCACGCGCACGAAGCTTGTCACGTACGCACAACGTACATGCGGCAAACGCACTCTACCACTATCAACACACGTGTGTGGCTTCAGTGCCTGCCACCGCATCTCACACAACACAATGTCCGCACTCAGTGCAACGCACGCAAGGGTGACGGACCCCATGGCTAACTCCCACTTTGACCGCTCAGCCATGCACGCAAGTAGATGGCTTCACCTGCTAACAGAGCTTCTGGAGGTATTAACGTTGGTAAATGCACATTCTGCTGCACTACTGCTGGGTAAGCGATTTGCTTGCAGTAAGTACACAAACGACAAACACAGAGACTCATAATTTAGTGAGAGTTGGGCACCCATACACAGAGCACGCTGAATTTGTCCGTGTAGTAGAGGGCCCGAAGTCATCTGAGATACACAGCCTGTTCATCATCAGTCTTCATAAGGACGAACAAATTCACCTGTCCTTACCCCCCAGCAGGGGGGAACTTTCCTGAAATACACACCCTGTCCATGTCCACAGAGTGGACACCTTCAGGGGGGGGGGGGGCATAGAGCAGGTTTGCTGAGAGGTGACATAGACATGGTCTGCTTTGAAAGGATTGCTGTTGTAGGTGTGGGGACACGGACAGGTCTGGCCACAGGAGGTTGGATGCACGCACAAACAGGTCTGGCCACAGGAGGTTGGATGCACAGACAGGTCTGGCCTCAGGAGGTTGGATGCACAGACAGGTCTGGCCACCGGAGGTTGGATGCACAGACAGCAATACGACTATACGAATTACGATTTCGTCATAACGTCATTCTGTCACCCACCACCCTTCTGGAGTCCACCCACAACACCTCCAATACATATCACCACTCTACAGTTCATTTCGACATTGACTATACGAATTTACGATTTCGTCATAATGCCGTTCCGTCACCCACCACCCTTCTAGAGTCCACTCTCAACACCTCCAATACATATCACCACTCTACAGTTCATTTCGACATCGACTATACAAATTTTACGGCTTCGTCATAATGTCATACTGCACTGGTTCCAACCTTTGGGCATCCATATCTCAAGAACCAAACAACCTAGGAAGATGAAATGTTTTACACATTTATTCACCCTATGGTGGTCTAGACCGGATCACTTTGATTGGCGCCCCAGCCTGCACCATTAGAGCTCGGCGTAAGTGAGCCGAGATCCGCGCGCGTACCGGTTTCAACTTTTGGGCATCCATATCTCAAGAACCAAACAACCTAGGAAGATGAAATGTTTTACACATTTATTCACCCTATGGTGGTCTAGACCGGATCACTTTGATTGGCGCCCCAGCCTGCACCATTAGAGCTCGGCGTAAGTGAGCCAAGATCCGCACTCGTACCGGTTTCAACTTTTGGGCATCCATATCTCAAGAACCACACAACCTAGGAAGATGAAATGTTTTACACATTTGTTCACCCTATGGTGGTCTTGGGTGGATCACTTCGATTGGCGCGCCAGCGTGCACCACTAGAGCTCGGCCGTCTGGAGCCGAGCCCCAGATCCGTACCGATTCCGACTTTTGGGCATGCATATCTCAGGAACCAGACAACCTAGGAAGATGAAATGTTTTACACAGTTGTTCACCCTATGGTGGTCTTGGGTGGATCACTTCGATTGGCGCGCCAGCGTGCACCACTAGAGCTCGGCCGTCTTGAGTGGGACTTAGCCAAAATTTGGGCCATTTTTTTAATCGGGCCCCACCACCGCAATACTCAACCGATCCCGTTGATTTTTTAATACAATAAATGCCATTACTAGCCGATTCTAACGAGCCATCAACCACTCTCCTAGCTTGCACCGTTCGCGAGAACGAGGCCGAAAACATGGCAATCAGTACAAGATTGATGAATTTTTCGACAGTTTTCATTTAATATCTCAGGAACCACTCAACCGATCGGGCTAAAATTTTAGCACACTACTTCTTGTTACTATGAACATCTATGCTGAAAATTTCAGCCCGATCGGTTAAGCCTACCTATA
>JASAMZ010003689.1:0-2500 GCA_030248115.1 Linhomoeus sp. GSCO2_2
TCGAGATCCTGAGCACGAATCCGACAACAAACGGTTTCAAAAGGTTAAACAGAAAGCTAACAGTAACAAAAACGTGTCGAAGCCGAAAAAGGACACGCTTGCTTCGGGCTTAATAACTGCTTGTCTGACGTCGCTGGGTTCGAGTTCTACACATCGATGAGTAGCCCTCTAACTACTCTCGCGTAACTGTGACGTCGAAAGAATACCAAGTTTTGAAAATTGCGCGCTACATTATCCCGAAGTAATGACCGCGAAAAGTCAAAACTTCATCGAACCTAGTCGAATCGCATATCAAAATGAAGCGCTGACCTCCTGAGCAAGAATCCGACAACAAAAAGTTTCAAAAGGTCAATGAGAGGGCTACAGTAGCCAAAACGCGATGAAAACTGCAGACTTTGGTTTGTTATATCTTGGCACTCGTGCGTTGCAGAGGAGCGATCTTGACATCGCTGAAGTAGCTCACTGCAAGCCAGGCATCAATTCATGCTCACAATTAACCTGTAGTTTTGCGTTAGATTCCAGTGTTTTTCTTAAATTTAGTCTGAAAAGATGATTTTCTTGGTGTGAAGAATTAAACCCGAGCGATACCAATGTTGCGTAGCAAGACCACTCCAAAAAGTGTAGTCGCGAGGAGAGTCAAAGACGCTGCACGAAACCGGAAAGGGCCTTGCTACAATCTCAGTAAAAAGTCAAAGCTCAAAACCACTCCGCTTTATAAAAGAGACTTGTTCGCCCGGCCACAGCCGGGCGAACCCCAACGAGACCATTTCGTGCGTGCGTGCGTCCGTCCGTCCGTTCGTTACGCTCTCAGATCTCGGCGTTGGTAAGTTGTAGGAAGGAGATCTTGGGCTTTATGGATAGGTCTCGACTCACTGGTAATGTTGCTAAGAGACTTCGAAATTCAAAAGTTTGAATTGCGCGCGCTACAGTAACCCGAAGGTCTAAAAGGAAAACGGCTCTAACTCGCTCGTCTTACGTCGTAGAGCGGCGTGCGATAGCTCAACTAAAAGGTCTCGACGTGCTCTTTCGTTTGGCATTAAAAGTTTTCTTAATTACGCAAACACGCAACACGAAAAGCGACATTCTGGCATTTTTAGCATAGAAATCGCTCTAACTCGCTCAGCGTGCGTCGTAGGGAGACGATCTTGGGTTGGTTGGATAGCTCTCGACTCACTGATCATTTGTTCTTCTATTGGTCGAAACTCAAAAGTTTGAATTTCGGGAGCTACAGTAACCCAAAGGTTTAAAACGCGAAACTTATCTAACTCGCTCGTCTTCCGTCATAGAGAGACGATCTTGAGTTTGTTGACTAGGTTTCGGCACACTGATCATTCCGTTAAGAGAAGTCGAGATTCGAAAGTTTGAATTTCGTGAGCTACAGTAGCTCAAAGGTTCAAACAGCAAATCGGCCCTAACTCGCTCGTCTTACATTGAAGAGCGGCATTCGTTCGACCGTTTTAACTCTTACGTTGAGGCAGTTGTTGAACGGTCTTTCCTAAAGAAATACTTTTGTTTTTTTAAACCCTTGTCTTACGAACAACTTTACCTGCTAAAAAAATTAATCCCGGGCGATCCCAATGTTGCCTTGCAACAACCGCTCAGAAATGCGTGTGTCTTGCTCAAAAAATTAATCCCGGGCGATCCCAATGTTGCCCTGCAAGAACCCCTCAGAAAGGAGCGTGTCAAAGGTAGCGCATGAATAGTGGACTCCGGGCGGACGCGCGTCATATCGGAAAGGCTTTGAAATACTTTACAAAAGTATCCACTCTTTTGTTCTTCCACTTTAAAACACTCACAAACCACTCTGTATTAATAAAACAACTCAACTTTTTTAAAACAGCTTGTTCGTCTGACACGTATTTTGGCGGCAAATTTAAATTCAAAATTTTGAGCTTTGGCTGCCGGATTTGTCCGGGGCACCTACCGTGTAAGTACTCGATTCCGGCTTTTTGGGAACGCTGATAACGAATTTGACGTTGTCCTTTCGTTTTGAGATGTGTGGAACCATTTTTGAAGAATTTGCTTGCCACCATGCGTGGCCTCAAGTGGAAAACCTGGTGTGTCAGTTCAGCTGAAGCTAGGTGTGTTGTATGTCGAATGTGGGGTATTGGAGGGTCACAATTCCGAATTTGCTATTAGTTTTGCAATCAGAATGGCCACTAAGCTTCACTGACATGTCTCGTTGATCGATGGGCAGCAAGATTCAAGTCCCTAAATTCTTCTGAAAGAGGGCAGGAGTGCCCGAGGGGCTCTGCCCCCGTCTACTGAATCTTGTATTACTGCCGAGCGACGGAATGCGCCGCAGTCGAGCGAGAGACGCTGTCGCTCCGATCTTCTCTGGCAGAGCGGACGACTTTTCCGCGATTAGCCCCCATTCACTCTCTGCTCGCCGCTCTGACAACCTTTACACCTCGGAAACAAGCTGCATGTTTAGAATTGAGTGTCGAGGAGTGAGCACTGACGTCTACCTACATATGTACAAGGCTGTCGACCTGAGGCC